>BQKN01048972.1:0-10253 GCA_022839385.1 Asparagus kiusianus | reverse complement strand
ATTTACACTTAACGATCTACAATGGTGATATTCTTATTCGACCCCTAGCCTAACGGAACTAGTACGTCGGGCGAAAAATCCAAACAAGGAACCCCCCATGCATATACCATGTGTTCCGCAAGATTAGGAATTAGATAAAAATACCATCATTCTAGCGTTAAGTATAGGTGTCAAGGTATTCATATAAATATACAAGTAGGAATTTACGTCATAAATACTTTAGTTAATTTACCTGCTCAAATAAGTGTGGGTAGTCGCGTCGCATGTCCTCCTCGCGCTCCCAAGAAGCTTCCTCCACTCCACTTCGGTTCCACCGAACTTTCACCAATGGAATCACCTTGTTTCTGAGTCTCTTGTCTTCTCTGGCAAAAATAGATACTGGGATCTCGATAGTGGTCAAATCATCCCGAAGCTCAATTTCCGGTGCATCCAACACTCGCTGCTGCTCCTCGTCATGCAAGTGCTTCTTGAGCATAGAAATGTGGAATACATTGTGTATACTAGACATAGAAGCTGGAAGATCTAGTCTGTATGACACAGCTCCAATGCGCTCCAAAATCTGAAATGGTCCAATATACCTCGGTGCAAGCTTCCCTCGCCTCCCGAATCGCTGCACGCCTTTCATAGGCGACACCTTCAGCATAACCAAATCCCCAATCTGAAACTCGAGGGGTCTTCGTCTCTTATCTGCATAGCTCTTCTGCCGGCTCTGAGCGGCTAGAATCCGCTCCCTGATCAAGGCTACCTTCTCAGTAGTCTACCTCACTAGCTCTGGCCCAAGCATCAAGCTGTCCTCCGGCTCGGCTCAACATATCGGTGATCTACAAGGTCTCCCGTATAGTGCTTCATACGGCGCCATGCCGATCGTCGCTTGATAACTATTGTTATAAGCGAACTCTACTAGTGGAATATGATCCTCCCAACTGCCTTGGAAGTCAATGACACATGCCCGCAACATGTCCTCCAACACCTGATTCACCCTCTCTGTCTGACCATTCGTCTGTGGGTGGAATACACTGCTATAAGATAGCTTGCTGCCAAATGAGTCCTGGAAACTCCTCCAAAAGTGTGAAGTGAAAACTGATCCTCGATCCGACACAATCGTGTCTGGTACTCCGTGAAGTCGAACTATCTCCCGAATGAAGATCCTCGCATAGGTCTCGGCTGTATAGGTGGTCCTCACTGGAATAAAATGTGCTGACTTCGTCAACCGGTCTACTATCACCCAAACTGAATCATTCCCCTTCTTCGACTTCGGCAACCCCACGATAAAATCCATGGAAATATCTGCCCACTTCCACTCCGGAATAGGCAAAGGCTGAAGGGTCCCTGCGGGTCTCTGATGTTTTGCCTTCACCTGCTGACAGGTAAAACATCTAGCCACAAAATCTGCAATCTCTCTCCGCATACCACTCCACCAGAAACGTCTCTTCAGGTCCTTGTACATCTTGGTAGTCCCTGGATGTACTGTGTACCGAGTACGATGTGCCTCATCAAACAACTCCCTCTTTAGCTCTGAACTAGCTGGCATGACCAACCTACCCTTCATCCGTAGGCCTCCATCTGCTCCAACGGTCCAATCAGCCTTAGGCTCTTTGGAGATCTCCCCCTTACGGGTTTGAATCCAAGAGTCCTCCAACTGTGCTCTGACAACCCTGTCACTCCAAGATGGCTGCACTGACATAGCTCCCAAAAACGCACTGGTTCCTCCAACCTCGGGTCGAAAATCAAACTGGCTAAGAGTGATAAGATCCCTATGCAATGAACACCTCAAAGCCGCAATCCGATGTCGACGCTTCCTACTCAAAGCATCTGCTACGACATTCGCCTTCCCTGGATGATACTGAATCGCGAATTCATAGTCCTTGATAAACTCAATCCACCTCCTCTGCCTCTGATGGAGTTCCTTCTGAGAAAAGAGATACTTCAGACTCTGATGGTCTGTGAATAGCTCGAACTGCACTCCATACAAATAGTGCCTCCATGACTTTAGTGCAAACACCACTGCTGCTAACTCCAAGTCATGAGTGGGATAGTTCTGCTCATGCACCCTCAACTGCCGTGAGATATAGGCTACCACCCTCTGGGTCTGCATCAATACGCCTCCTAAGCCTACCAAGGATGCATCCGTATACACCACGAATGTCCTGTCGCTGCTCGGAATAGTCAGAACCGGCGCTGTAGTCAACTTAGCCTTCAAAATATCAAAGGCTTTCTGGCACTCCATGCTCCATATGAACTGTACACCCTTCTTCGTAAGGTGTGTAATCGGCGTCGAAATCTTCGAGAAGTCCTGAATGAACTTCCTGTAATATCCAGCTAAACCCAGAAAGCTGCGAATCTCTGTCACCGTCTTCGGTGGCTCCCAATCGAGAACTGCCGTGACCTTAGCCGGGTCCACTGCTATGCCCTCTCTGCTGATGACATGGCCAAGAAATCTGACTTCTGAAAGCCAAAATTCGCACTTGCTGAACTTAGCATACAGCTGATGCTCCTGGAGGGTCCTCAACGCTATCCGTAGATGCTCCTCGTGCTCTGCCTCCGATCTCGAGTAGATAAGAATATCGTCGATAAAGACGATCACAAACTGATCTAAAAAGGGACGGAAAACCCGGTTCATCAAATCCATGAATACTGCGGGTGCATTGGTCAATCCGAATGGCATGACCAAGAACTCGAAGGATCCATATCGAGTAAGAAAAGCGGTCTTGGGAATATCCATCTCCCGAACCCGCAACTGATGATAACCAGAACGAAGATCAATCTTCGAGAAATACTGCGCTCCCTGCAGCTGGTCAAACAAGTTATCAATCCTAGGTAGTGGGTACCTATTCCGGATTGTGACCTTGTTCAACTCTCTATAATCTATGCATAATCTCATACTACCGTCCTTCTTCTTCACGAAGAGGACCGGTGCGCCCCACGGA
This sequence comes from Asparagus kiusianus, assembly GCA_022839385.1. Taxonomy (NCBI): domain Eukaryota; kingdom Viridiplantae; phylum Streptophyta; class Magnoliopsida; order Asparagales; family Asparagaceae; genus Asparagus; species Asparagus kiusianus. The sequence continues at coordinate 7,326 of BQKN01048972.1, read as the reverse complement.
GAATGACTCCGGCGAATAAAACCCTGAGCTAACAACTCGTCCAACTGGGTCTGCAGCTCTCTCATCTCAGCTGGTGTCATGCGATAGGGTGCGCGGGATATAGGGGCTGTGCCTGGCTGCAACTCAATACAAAACTCAACCTCTCTCACAGGAGGTAACCCAGGTATGTCCTGAAAGACATCCTGAAAATCTGAGACAACTCTAGTCTCCAATAACTCGGCTCCCTGATCCCGTCGCAGCACCTCCTCGATGTACGCCAGAAACGACTGCGCAAATCGGTTGCCCTGAGAGGTGGCTACAATCAACTCGGACCCATCGGACGCTCGCAACTTGACTGTCTTCGCAAAGCAGTCAATACTAATATGGTAGGACGACAACCAATCCATACCAAGAATAACATCAAACTCGGACATATGCAATACTATCAGATCAACTATGAACTCCGACTCGTCTAAACTGACGGTACACCTCCTACACACGCTCTCCAGAAGCGATACCTCACCTAAAGGGGTGGAAACTAACAAAGGGGTGTCTAGTCGCTGAGGTACAAGCTGGAGTCTAGCCATAAATGCATGCGAGATGACAGAATGCGAAGCTCCCGAATCAAATAGAATACGGGCGGGAAAGGAATTCACAAGGAACGTACCCTCCACAACTGCTCCGCTGGCACCGTGATCACGGGGAACCACTGCATAAACTCTGCCTGGAGCTGAAGTCTGCTCAACTGCTAATGCTGGGGAGTATGGAACAATCTGCCCCTGGGGTGCCTCCTGAACTGCTCGAACCTGCCCCTCTGCCCTCTGCGTCACTGGCGGTGCCTCAAGTCTGTTCGGCTGACCCTGTCCTCTGCCCTGCTGTCGCTGCGGCGGCTGGTTCGGGCCCTTGCCCTGCTGAGCGCCTGCTGGTGCACTACGACACTCTGAAGCCTTGTGCCCGAATTTGTGGCAGTTGAAACAAGAACCCTGGAACTTGCGCTGCTGGTGCGCTCGCTGATCCTGCTGGGGTCCCTTCTTATGAGGGCCCTGATGCTGCTGCTGGTGTCCAGAAAAGCCTCTCTTGTTCTTGCCCTTATCACTACTCTGCCCTGTCTTGGTCTTCCCCTCCTTGTCCTTCTGGAACATAGAGGTCTCGATCTCCTGGGAAGTGGCAGCCTCAGCTACCTCCCTAACTAAATAAAATCTCCTCGACACGAGGTATCGTTGGAGATTTGGGCGGAGCCCAGCTAAAAACATCTGAGCCTGACGCTCTCCGGTCTGCCACATGCCCATGAAATGTAATAGCTCCATGAATCTGCTCTCAAAATCTGCCACAGTCATGTCTCCCTGAGTCAACCGGGATAACTCGAGCTCCTTCCCAGTCCGTGCTGAGGAAGAGATATACTGCCCATCAAAGAAGTAGGTGAAATCCTCCCATGTGAGGGTCATCCTCTGCTCTGGAGTAAACTGTAGCCGGTACCACCTCCCGGCATCTCCCTTCAGGCTATACGATGCCAATCTCTGCTTCTGCACTGGGTCCACACTGAGTATATCGAGAATGTTGCTCACATCCTCCTTCCACTTGTGGGCTGCAAGAGGGTCTGGTGACCCCTGAAACTCTGGTGCCCTCATCTTCTGATATCTCTCTACCATGCGGAGCCAAGCTTCCTGCTCCGTGGCTCTAACAGGTGCTGCTGGAGGAAGAACTGCAGGCGTGACCTCTGGGGGTCTCTCTCCAACAGGAACGGCAGGTATCCCCTGCTGCTGAGCTACTGGTGGTGGTGGGGTCCGTGGTGCAATGTGAGTCGTCACCATCTCCTCGATAGCTGTCATCCGAGCAATAAGAGGGGCCATAAGGTCCACTAGATACTGAGGAGCCTGCTGCGGCTCGGGTGGAACCTGCTGGGGCTCGGACTGAGCTGGCTGCTGATCAGGAGGAGTCTGCTGAGAGTCTGCCTGGCTAGCTCCCCTGGTACGGGGTCTACCTCGTCCTGCCATCTCTCTCCTGATGGTAAGAAAAACAAAAGTCCATAAGTCAAACTAGACTTTTATAAATAGCGTATCATAATACAATTTTTCACAACATATAGTATTCACACAAATACTTTGAATTTATGTAAAATAGTTGCCATAAAAAAAATATTCTCAATTTTGAGATATACGCATATATCGTCCTCACTCATACTAGGAAATCCTCTCGGACTCTATACATGAATCCTAGGAAACTCTATCCTAGCTTCACGACTCGACACAGGGTGATCCTAAGGATACTGGAACTAGAGCTCTGATACCAACTGTGACGCCCCTGGGTTCACACACGGCTGCAGTCCGAGGTGAAACCATGGATGTCAAACCTGCCATGCACCACACCGTGCAGTAACACGTTTCACCATCACAATCACTATCTCTCTAGTGGAGTCAACAACAGGTGTAGGTACAAAGCAAGTGAAAAGTGAATCAACAATACTGGATGAAATGATAGAACACAATACATCTCATCAACGAAATAAACTGTAGTACATAGTCAAAGTCTGAAATGAAATAAACTGGAGTTCTTACAAGTCTCGAAATACAGTAAGTCTGGGTAAAGGAAATTAAGGCAACACAGCCTTTACAACTCTAGAATAAACTCTCAAATGTCTGACAACAACTACAGTGGAGCCCAAAGAAAAGTAATACATAGAAAAAAAATATAAAGCTGAACACTAAAGTAGTCCGCTATCAACCTGCGACTCTCCGTGCTCCTGGCTCGTGACCTGAAAGGGGGAGGGACAACGAGCGTCAAAGCGCTAGTGAGCAACATCACAACCAACCCCAAGGGACAGGGCTCGTTGTATATGAAAATACAATAATGTATAATAGCATTAAATCATTATACAAACGGATATGGGTCTTAGTACTTAGGGAAATACAACACGAGCATAGGTACGTCGAGCGAAATAATCCAAACAAGGAAACCCTCATGTATATACCTTGTATCTCAAATTGTAGATCCCTAATAACCAAGCCCGGAGTCTAATACATGAACAATAAAGAAAAGATAACAATCCCATTTCTAGCAATGAACATATCTATGTCAAAATCTCGTAGTCGAAATAAGTGTTATGCACAGCTCATGCCACTATCATGTCCAACTACATAAAAATGTCATACTCAATACCCAAATGTATCTTATGCTCAAGGTTTAGCAAAAATTGCCCAACACGGGGTCTTTAGTCGCTTATAGTCCAACACGAGGACTTTAGTCGCTTTTAGTCCAACACGAGGACTTTAATCGCTTATAGTCCAACACGAGGACTTTAGTCGCTTATAGTCCAACACGAGGACTTTATGTGAACTACGAAGTTACCACTAATACTAGAGTGTCCATTCAACTCTTATACGCCTTGCTGTACAATTCTAAACTTTGTATCAGGATAAAGTCATCTCACATGTATCACATATGAGTTCAATCTATATGAGTGTATACAACATGCGATTAAACAGAAACACGAAGAAAACAGGAAAATCTCGGATGAGTCAACTCATGCACTCTTATGAGTCGACTCATGCCTCGTGGGTCGACTCGTACACTGACGAGTCGACTCAGCAGAAGATAAAAGACAACAGGAACGACTTTGTGAGTCGACTCATGATTAGTCATGAGTCGACTCAACATGATGAGTCGACTCATGATAAGTCGTCAGTCGACTCATGAGCTGAAATCTGCATTTTTATGAACTGAACTTGTTCTACTCGTTCCACATCTCATTCTTATCAAGTATACATACATCTAGCCTTCATTTTTAGACTATTACACAGTGAGAAAACATATATTGCACGTGAAACAAATACTTGCATGTTAACACTAACATTTAAATCCCTAAACATGAAGGACAACATCAAATTAATATAAAAACTCATGTTTTTATTCTTTAAACAAAATTCCAGATCTGGGTTTTCATCAAAACTTGTTGGTGGAAGTTTTAAAAATCTGAAACGTGTGATCTTGAACTTTTCACTAATAAGAACATCATTTTATATTCGAAAATACATCTTAGGCTCAACAAAATTCGTGAAAAACATTTATGAAAACATAAAAACAAGGGAGAGGAGTTTGGCGAGATGTCACTCGCCTTAGATGTGGTGGAAGACTATCCTCTTTGCTAAAATCCCAAAAGAAACGCTGAAATCCCCCTTGAAAAGCCCCCAAGATCACCAAGAACACCTAGGGTTTGAGAGAGAGGGGAGAGGCTAGGGTTTCTGAGGAGTTCTCTTCAGAAAATGGGTGATTTCGGGTGTAAAACAATATATAAGAGCCAAAGAAACCCGACCCGAAACCCACAAACCCGAACTGAAAAAGGCCAGAAAAACCCGATGAGTCGACTCATGACTTATGATGGGTCGACTCATGGTCATGGGTCGACTCAAAATTTTTATGAGTCGACTCAGCAGAAGAAAAATTGAAACAGGACTCGATTTCATGAGTCGACTTATAACAGGCGCAAGTCGACTCAACCTGTTCAGTCGACTCATGACATGTTATGAGTCGACTCATGAACAAAAATCTGCATACTTTGATTCTTTTGCACACGATTTGCAAACTTGCAACTCATCCTCATACCTGAGGCAAATACACATGCTCATAAGCTCAAATATCATTTTCCATGCATGACCATGCAACAACGATATTTATAATATATATTAATTATCTTTGTTCACTCATATTCACACTTGAAAGTTGCCAAAATCAACGGGGTCTTACATATATTGTGCTTATTTGAGAGATCACTTTGTAATACACTTGTACACCGAGTGAGGAGTGTGTGGTGAGAGTCGGGGATCGTTCCAAGAGGAGTGACGTCGGTTGACGAGCCTAGGGAGAGGTTGTAACCGAGCACTTGAGGGAGACATGGCTAGGTCCAACACTTGTGAGGGTGTAGAGTGTGATTGCAAGAGTGTCGATTGTAAAGTTTTCAGTTAGCTAGAAAACCGAGTGTGAGGTGTAAACGTTATTCGGGTGAACGTAGAAAACCCGATTGTGATAGTGGAGTATCTCCTCGAGGTGAGGAGCGGGGACGTAGGTCGTGGGGACCGAACCTCGTAAACATATCCTTTATTTGTGATTGCATTGGCGCACTTGTTTTCATGTTCATATTTTACATCGCCATTGTGTATAGCTTGTTGATCATTTTGCCCTATCACATTTGTAGTTAAATTGTTTACCCATTGTGTTAGTTTTATATCCTTGCATATATCATATAGCATATCTCATTGCTAGGATATATCCCTTAGTTCATATTGCTTATCCTAGCTCATATATCTTGTTGTATTTCATACTTGCTAGGATAACTTGTTAATTAATTTTAATTGGCATTTAATCGGATTAGATTAGCATAAGACCCTAATCACCTCCCCTCTAGGGTCTAACAGTTATTGCACGGTGGGGTACATGGCAAGTTTGACATTTCTGATTTCACCTCGGATTGCAGCCTTGCGTGAACCCAGGGGCGTCACAGTAGCGGTCGACCGCATTGTTCACGGACAGTTTCTGATTTTGACAGATTCTGGAATTTTATGTATCTAACATTGTAAAATTAATTAAAAATAGTAAATCAACTCCAGAAATCATAAAATTTTTAGGAAAGGTTCTAGACATGTAGATAAACATTTTATAGAAAGAATTTCTGAAATATCACTTCTCAGTTGAGAGAAATAAATGTTTGAACATAGATATATAGTTTCTGAATAAAACTGTAGAAAACTTGGTTTTGTAAATTCAATTAAAAATAACAAAAAAACTCCAAAATTAGTAAAACTTAGTAAAATATTTGTATATATGATGATAAACATGTAAACAAAGAAATTTTTCAAATTACATTTCCCAATTTTGAAAACGCATTAGTTTTGAAAAAACATGCACGAACATGAGCTTATTAAAAACTTGATTTTGTTAATTCAAATAAACATAACAAATTAATTCCAAAATTAATAAAACTTTGGAAAATATTTATAAACATGAAATTGAACATGTTAGAAGAAGAATTTCTCAAATTGAGTTTCCCATTTGTGAAAACTTATGTATTTTGCAAGTGTGTCCAAAACATGAAATTGTGATATGCATAAAATTTGATGTTTTGACATAAACAATATTTTAAAACGCTATGAAATAATTTTATAGACTTAATGAAATATGTATACAATGATTGTTAAGTCCATAAACCAAAACTTGTGTATATATATAACTATATATAAAAACCAAATATGTGTGTGTATATATGATTGAGCTTAAAATACTAACACACATAATATAAAACCTAAACTAAATATATCCAAGCTTGATAGATCTTCTATATAGCTCAACTTGGTACACTTGCGGATGAAGCTAGAACTTGGATCTTTAATTTGAATTGCATAGGCTTCACTCCATAATTTCGCCAACCTCCATTTGATATGATCGTGAATGCTCGATTACATCCATCCTCCAACTTGTTGTTTGTCTATAATAAATAAATAAACACAAATACTAGACAAACAACATTAGTGGTAAATTGTTTGTTAAACATCATTAAAACAAAGAGACCAACAGTTTGCATAGTTATCTACATTAACATGAGATATATCGTTTGCTTAATAATTTACTACATCAAATATTAAAAATGCAACATTTTACTATAAGCAACTATCTAATTACTATAAGCAACTATCTCAGTTGAATTTTTTTTTAATTTTTAAATGACTAAAAAATGTAGTTTGATAAGTAAAAACATGGATTGTTAGGAATTTGAAATATTCAATAAATATGTTAATTAAAAAGAATTATGTGTGTAAGATTACTCATATAAGGACTTGTAATTTATAACTAAATTATAATTTAATGCATTACATTTTAAACATTTTGTCTTTCCAATATTATCCTTTGTAGCCACACGAGTAAGGATATATAAATTAGTTTTAGTCACACATTTAAGTTTTCTAGTATTTTGATTATAAGATGTTTAATATGTATCATTTTAAAATATTTAGGGTCTTCACTAATTGCGAGCCTTTGAGATGTTCAATAGGCATGTTGATTAAAAATAATTATGTGAGTAAAATTACTCAAATGTATTGTATAAGTTTTTTTAATATTTTGATTATGAGATGTTCAACATATATTATTTCAAAAGATCTAGTATCTTGACCACTTGCAATTATTTTGACATACTTGAATTAGAATAACCACATCCTATTAAAATAACACTAGCCACCATCGACTAAGAAACATAGGTGAGTTCTATTAGAAGGGGTAACTGAGGCAGTTTAGCTAAAAAAAGTTCTAAATTGCAAGAGTAATTGAATTGGATGGAGAATGACACTTAAATAAAGAGGA
>BQKN01048966.1:0-15368 GCA_022839385.1 Asparagus kiusianus | reverse complement strand
GAGCATATTGAAAATATAAATTTGGGGCCTTAAAGCAATTTTCCCTATTTTTTTTAGCGGTTGGCGAATAAAAATTATATTATTAATGTTACCAATCCAGTAAAATATATCATATAATTGCTAACAAAGTGATGGACAGTTTCTAACAAAAATTTTGGTGTACCACCAAGCACAGAAGAGGGAAGATAAGAAGTCTATTTAGGGAGCTTAACTTTTGCTATTTTGTTTAAAAAAATAATTGAGAGAACTAAATGCTGCTCAGCTCAGCATCCATAGATCACTGCCATATCGGCCTAGTATAAAAACCAGTATCAAACTTATAAGAAAAATTCCTCAAGGACCCAAAATATGGGACCAATAGAGGGGACAAGTAAGGTGTCTCTCTCCTATTGGATAATGAGTTGATCATCATTAATGATGGTCAACTCATTATCCAATAGGAGGAAGACACCTCACTTGTCCCCTCTATTGGTCCCATATTTTGGGTCCCTGTAGCAAAGCTCAACTTATAATCCCCTTTAGCATTATTGAATAAAATATATTTGTGCATACTTTTTTATATTTGTTAACCTTACCACGTTGTAGTTTCGTTAAATTTTTAATATGCAACTCTTCTTTAAATTAAGTTTAACCTAGTGCAACCCTAAAACAAATTTTATGTCATAATACCTGATCAACATCAGATGACCTCAATATTGCCCATGGCAAGAAGGGAATTTTGTCGATCTAGTCCATAAAATCCACTTTAATTCCATTCCTAAAAGGTCTATTTTTCAATTTTTTGTGATTTTTTAAGAAATGGAAACCTGGCCTAGAATTTCAACAGAAAACGTAGGAAAAAGAATTAAAATCACCAGAAAACCCAACTAAATCAGACACAAATACAAAATTACCAGACTTTATCTCAGAGATCTCCTTTTTTTTTTTTTTCCAAATTAACACATCCACATTCCCAAAGCAGACCCTTGACAATTATCTTATTTACAATTAACGTCACATTCTCATCACCACCACCCCTAATTCCCTCCATTCACCGCCGCCGCCGCCGTCTCCGCCTTAACACCGACCGGAGCCATCCCGGGGCCGCCGCCTGCGGCTACCTCCGCCCTCAGCCTCCCCATATAACTCTTCACCTCCTCCGCTATCATCTCTCTCATTATCCCCACCAAACAAACCTCCCTCGCATCCTCCTCCTCCCTCACCCCGCCGCCGCCGCGGCCGCCGGCGGAAAACCCTCCCTCTCCCGGCGGCCTCAGCGTCAACATCGTCGTGGGTTCTGTCTTCACCCTCTTTGTCGTCGACTCCGACTCGTCCGAAGAAGCGGCGGCGTCACCGGCGGCGTGGTCACGGTTGCGGCGGCGGCGGAGGGTGGAGTTCCAGTGGTTCTTGATCGCGTTATCTGTTCGTCCGGGGAGGAGCCGGGCGATGGTGGCCCACTTATTCCCGTACCGAGCATGAGCAGCTACGATCGCCGCGTCCTCTGCAGCCGTAAAAGGCCGGTGGTGCACGGCGGGGCTGAGCTGGTTGCACCACCGAAGCCGGCACGACTTCCCCGACCGCCCCGGGATCCCGGAGCCTATCAGCGTCCAGTTCCGCGGGCCGTGGAGCTCGACGAGCCGGGTCAGCGCCGCGTCCTCGTCCGGGCTCCACGAGCCTTTGACCTTCGGCTCCCCCTCTCCTCCCCTTTCTTCCTCCATAATTCCCTGCTCTTCTTAAATCCTCCCCGTTCTTGGTTTTAAATAGGGGGAGGGGAGGGGGGGAGTCTTGAGTTTTTTGTTTGTTGGTTGGTTGGTTTGTTGTTTGTTAGTGGTTAATGGGGGGAATTGAAATTCGAACAGGAGCGATAAGTTGAGAACGTTACGTTTCGGTTTTGTTTCGGTTTTGGATTTGGTTGGAGTTTGGATGAGTTGGCATGAACCGTAAACCGCTCACCAGCGTATGAGAACTATTTTATTATATTATTTTACCCCCACCGAGAAAAAGAAACGCATGGGGCTTCTGTTTTGGAACTGATTGAGGATCTTGTTGGTAGCAGCGGGGTCGGTACGAGGGCGGTTACTCGAGTTTTAAATGAATGTAGGAAAGAAATGTTTTCTTGTTTTGAGGAACAAAAGTATGATGCGTCACAGTATCAGAAACAATTTCGTAGTATAATATCAGTGATGTATAATTCCATAGTATATAATATCGAAATTATATTATAAATAAAGGCGAAATAATTATGACAACCCCTACCAACCGAACTTTGGACGATTATACGATAGGACAGAATAATTAACTCGTATTTAAACTGTTGTCGCGAGGTAAAATGCTTTGCTATTTAAGCCTCAATCAATCTAAATAAAGAATCAACAGCGCTATACTTGACCACATCAAAATAGAAACCTAGCTAGCCTATTTTTTGTTTGAGCCGGTAAAATAAGAACCAACCGAAAAGCTCCGCTCAAATTTTCTTGTCTCCCTCTCTTTTTACGTTGTTCTTGCAATTCTAGTCAAACAATATAATGCTATCATTCTCTTCTTCGTTTGGTTTTGGGTGTGTACACTGAAACCTGGGAACAAACAATGCGCATACAGGAAGAGTCCGATCAGCCGACTGATAGAAAAGCACCGGTCGACCGATTCAATTGTAAGAAACAAGCTGGAAACATTCTTTTGGTCGGTCGACCGATAGCCTCGTATCAGTCGACCGACAACATGCACAAAGCAAGCTGAGAAGATCTTATCGGTCGACCGATGCAAGTGCGTCAGTCGACCGATATCGGGTCAAGCGGTTTCTTGACCTGTTTGGGAATCTGTTTCGGGTTAGGGTTTGTATATATTATTGAACGTCCTTTTGAGAGTTTACACACAGAAAAAGAGGGTTTTGAGAGCACTTTGAGAGAGAGATCTCAAAGAGAGTGGTAGCCGTTTGGAGGCATTGTAATCTTCTTCAATAATCAAGGAAATTTCTGGTGTGGCTCCAGAGGACGTATGTACGTTTGCCGAACCTCATTAAATCTTGCGTTCTCTTCTTTATTGTTCTTTCCTGCAAGTTTTTTTGTTTTGTCGTGCGTTCTTATTTGCTATTTGTTCGTCACAAGATCCGGAGGGCACAGATTGTTGATAGATTAACCCCAACATTCTTGTCATCTTAATCATTTTCAAAAAGTCAGATTTCAACATGTGATCCCATTTTTAAAAAATTCCCCCCTTTTCAATAATTTTATGTAATAATCAACTGGACAAAATTGTAAAGCATGCATGTTTACTTTTTATAATTTATCTGTCAAGAGAGAGTCCAATTTAAGAGGGAGGTTATCATCAGTTTTCTTTAATAAATATATATCCTAGTCCATGATGCTGGTATTTCACCGGTTTGCATTGAACAAACACAATCGTAGATGACCAGTGGTTACATTTTCTTTGTGACAGACGAACAAAGCACAGCAAGAGTGTGACAGTGAGATATCGACGTTACCGTTACAACAGAATTAATTTATGAGCCCCGTTGAAAACTTCATCATATTTCGCAACAGCTCATCCACGTGGACTTCGCTATTTTTAATGGACTATCAACAGTTTATGTTGAAATAAATGAATCTTTGAGGGTTTTTATGGAAAGATATCATTTAATGATAGGATTCTATTGATGAAAATAAAAATGTGTTTAATAAGTAGTATGCGAGTTTTAGTTCCACGTTGCTTAATTGAATGTATTTTAGTTGGTTCAAATTAACACACATGTTATATATGGAATAACAAAGGTATTAAAATTATACACTTGTGTTGGTATATAAATGAGTGGGCACGTGCGTGCAGGCTTGGGTGTGCGGTCCGGTGCGTGCTTTTTTTTTTCACGTGTCATTAACCGAGCTTAAACGTTTTATATGTGCTCACTTAAAACCAGTTGAACATTTTGTATGTTTTAATGATTGAATATATAGGTTTTATTGCAGACGTTACAAATATTGCAATAACTAAAATTCAAATCTTTGTCTCCCATGAACAAAATAGCTTCTTCTGATCATTTGAAACATATAGAAAAATGAAATCTTCTGTCTTCTTCTTCTTTTAATAATTCTATAAACTGTTAAGTATTGGAGGTTCCGGCGAACTAAAAAAGTAATCGTGAAGTTCACAAGGAGAGATCGTTTTTTTGACTGCAGTTGTCTCATCCTTGGAAGTATTGTGCAGAGCCAATGTTATCGTAGGTGGTGCATAGTTTCTTCAAGGCCAATCCTCTGTTAAGATGGTGATTCGCCACTTCTGTAAAGTATTTCAAACTTGAAGTATATTTATTATAATGTTTCTAACTTTCTTTTTTTTCTTTCATATAAGGTTTGTTTTGTACTATTTTGGATCTATTTTTATGCTTGTTTCTTCCAACAGTTCAACGGTCAGGATCTCATCACGCGCAAAGAAGAATGGGCAATACAACGCAATTGTTTGGTTAAAAGTGAGAAAAGAAAATGAATAAACTTTTGGTACCAAAAGTTTACAATAAATAAGTAAATAAACTTTGGGCACCAAGATAAAAATAAGCCTTCTTCGGAAGTAAAAATCTAGCTAATAACATTAATGGATAATTATATGACAAATTGGAGAGCTTAATTTTTCTGAGAGTAGAATAAAAAAGGGAAAACGAAATGGGTTGATTTCAAAAAACCCTTTGAATTTTGGTAGTTATGCCACATAAATACCTCGTTTATCTCACTTACCTTCTTGATCTCTAGGCTGTCTCAAAAAACACCACGAGCTTGAAGCTTTTCTTACAAAACCCTCCCCCATATAATTTGCAAATAACCAAAAAAAGTTCTTGAGAGAAAAAACCCTCCTCCATATAATGATGAAGTACGTGATTTTTTTTCTCCCAAACACAAGGAGGTTATGTGAGATAAATTTAAAAACATCAGGTGGCCTTTGCCGGGCGCTCCAAAGCTTGTGGGGGTTATCCGCGGCACCGCTTAATGGGCGGGGGGTTATATAAAATTAACACAAACTAAATTTGAATAGATAAAAACGTTTTCAGGGAGCAAATCACAAGATCATGTTCACGTACAAAGGTTACACGGTCCACAGCGGTAGAAGTTGACCAAAACAAAAATGTTTAGCAATCAACAACAAGGTGGGGCCCAACAGCACAAAAGTAGGTACGAATTTGGGTGCAATAAAATGTTCCGGTCGGAGCCCGTTTTTGGCGGGGCGTTACAGGAGCCGAGTCCAGTCAGCGACCAGCTGTTGGGCGGTTACAGTAGGCCCCACCGGCACCACCATTGAAGTCCACGTGGGTCCCACGGGCTGCAACTGCCGAAGATCTTGATAGCCGAGCAAACGGCCGCATATCATCTCGTCGGCAAAGGTGAGGCGTCGCTCTCCGTCAGATGGTGGCAGCGGTTGTGGGGCCCAGACGCCGTTCGAGGTGACGAGGACGGTCAACGTTTGCTGTTTTATGTTTTGACCCACATACGGTGGAACTTAAATTAATAGCGGGTGCTCCACACGGTTGCATACATAGGTACCATACCGAAACTGTAGGATGGATGGGAAAAGGTGGACTTTTTTTTTTGAGTCAGTATTAGACCATCTCTAACCCATTGCATCAGAATGGTGCAAATTTTGCATTAAAAATGGTGCAAAAGTCACATCAAACAGAAATATATCTCCAACCCATTGTATTATTTTTTGCACCAAAAAAGAATATTCTCAGAATATTCTCAGTTTATTTCCTTTTATCTATTTTTATATTAATTAAGAGGTAAAAATAAGTATTTAAATTTTTTTTTAAAAAAATGAACAGTAATGAGGCGGATGACGGTGCAACTCCATATTTGGTGCAACACTGTTCAACTGCACCAAAATGGAACAGAAAATGAGGCTGGATTGGAGAATGAACAGTGCAACAAAAAGCACTGTTTGTACCATTTTGGTGCTGGGTTGGAAATGCCCTTAGGAAATGTTCATCAGTGAGTTTGTACAGTGGGGACTGTTTCATGTAATTATAACAAATCCAATCCCTTGTAATCATTCTCATATTTGTTGTAGGCTAGGAATTCTCTGCGTCCTAGTTGCTGATAAATCCTACAAATTTCACTAAAATTGTTCAATAAGATCTCTTTTTCGTCCCCAACTAAGGAATTTTGTTTGCTTAGATAATTACCACAGTATTCTAATTAGAACATTACCCTTACGCGTGTAATGATCAGCTACACGTGAGCCATGACAATTACCAAATCCTTAAGTAAGTGTTCCATCAGAACCCCGCCCCGTGTAGGGTTATGATAGCCACACAAGAGGGGTAGTAAATAAACAGAATTGTCCCCTCTATTGGTCTCAAGATGAGGCTCCTGCATGGTACGGAACATTTTGATAGAACACTTGCACAAAATCTTTATAGTGCCCATGTTTAGATCAAAACGCATGGCACGTACATGATGTTTTTGATAGGATTCGTACTCTTTGATGTTATCGGTTCACATAAACTATTATAGAATTATTTTTACATAATAATTAATATCAGATCTAGGCACGTGTTCAGCTTTAAAAGTGTTTCTTTTTACCCTTTGGAGTTGAGAATTGTCATACAAACTAATGAAGCTCACTGCTTTGTTATCATGGGAAGAAAGCATATATAACAAATTAGACGAGGAAAGAATTTCAAATAATTCTGTCCCCTTTCAATCTCCATTCTTGTGCTTTAAACGCAAAGTAAAATAATGTCATCAATAGACAATAGCCCTCCAAGATAATCACGCAGAGGCGCTTCTCTAAACGCTGGTCAACTACATTATCACTAACATTACTAACATGTCAATCTAATGGTTCAATCATGTGTATGATAGAAAAGTTCGTGAAACTCGAGATATGAGGAGCATATTGATGTTATTATTTTTTATTATTTTTAAATGGATGGATATAATTATAGCAATACTAAATTGGTGTTGTGCCAAAAGCTGTGTCGAGGAACCAAACCAAACGCTGATCCAAGAGGGTCAAAACCAACTAAAATCAATGCACAAACAAAACACCAATTTTAACGTGGTTCGGCAAGTTGCCTACGTCCACGGGGCAAAAAAGGGATGAGGTTTTCACTAATAGAGAAAAAGAGTACAAATTGAGATTACAAATCACTTGAAGGAACAAACTAATCTCACCAACAAAACTCTTAATCTCTCCAAACAAAACCCTAATCAAAAGCTCAAAAAAATACCTCTTTTTGTGCTCCAAATATCCCTCAATCAATGCTTAATCAAAGCCCAATCAAAGCCTAAACAAAGCCAAAGAAACCCTAAAAAACGTGTCTCTATTTATAACAAAACACAATCTCAAACTGATTGGGATTCTAAAAACGAGTTTGCCACACTCTGGTGTGACACACACCACACTCATGGCAAACAGGACAGATTCTGTCACACCAGGATGTGGCAGACACCACACCCATGGCAGACAGGACTGATTCTGTCACATCCATGGCAGACACCATACCAGGGTGTGGAGCATGTTTTGCTTATTCTTCATGTTTTCTCAATTCCATCCTCAATTCCTTCGTCGTTTTCATAATTCTCCACCTCGGCGAAGTTTTCCCAAAACTGAGCCGACACCAACCAAAACAAATGCCTCACTTGTTGCATCCAGTACGCCACAGCAACGGACTCATGACAACGGATTCCATCCACATAAGTCGAGACCCAAACGGGAGTGCGAACACTCACCTAAATGTCAGTATCTACTCACCAAATCGGTTGCATCAAAACTGACCGCCTAGTATCCTCTTACCCAAGGAATCAAGCCTTCACGTAGTTCACCCAAACGGCCTCCAAAGGCCCTCAAACAAATAGAAAAGTCTGCAACTCTTCCCCAATATCGCCAATGGATCTGCAACTGATAGCGGCCCCAAATTAATACAAATCAAACACCTCCATCTGAGGTGAACCAATGGTCGTATCCAAATCATGTCCACCAGCTACAACCGAATCCAAAACCAATCCATCATCTGCATCCAAAATTAAATGATCCCTAATCTGTGTCACCTCAGTTGGAATCCCAAATAACGCAGTATGATCTAGAGTATGTGGAATAAGTTCCACCCAACGTGAAGTAGCACCACTCTCCACCTGCTACGATATCCAAACGACCTGATCAACACTCACCACCTGCCGAGAGTCAAAAGTGACATTCCTGCTCAGAACAAAATCAGAAGCTCCCAAACGATAATCAAATGAGCATCCGAATCCCAAACGCGCAATCGGATCAAATCTTACATCCTCGATGTGACCAAATGTTGGGTAACCAAATATCCAACGCCGGTCAAAATTTGAAGCAGCTTCACCAGATCCAATAACTCCTAATGCAGCAGTCGGCAACCTATGACTAAGATGACCCAAATATGTCGAAGCTTCAGAACCAATGCTCGACAACCAACGCCGATCTTCTCCAGAAAGGAATGACCCATTGAAACTGTCATCTCATCTTGTCGCTCCAAAGTCTCCACACCAATAAAGTGTTTCCTATTGCTGTGAGCTCGGCACAAACGTAAGAAAGGACTCCTACCAAAGTTAGAACAACGAGTTACATTTCTGCTAATACACTTCTTCCAATTGTTGTTGACTTCTAGGACTTTACACCAACGAGAACTGGTCGCGACCCGATAATACCTAGAACAATCACCAACTGCGAAAACTACAAAACAATTACCTCCCAATGATGCCTCCTTGGAAGGCCCCTAAATGCCTAACTGAACACCTCCTAAAAGATCTCTCGCTCGATGGATAAGAGTACCAAACTCCACCTCGGTCTTGCTCATCCTAATGTGCTCAAAGGACTTCCATCTGTAGATCAAAGCACTCCTTAACAACCTATGCACAACATCACCAATCAAATACCCCAGCACAAAACAACGTCACAATCTAGCCAAATCCAATGAAGTCGTCAGAGCTCTATCAATCACCGTGCTCCCAAGCAAATAGTATAAGTTACTCTTTCTGACGCCCTTCATCATAATCATGGACCCAAATATAACCTTCAAGCGTGCATCCGCCAAGGTCACCAAATAACCTGCTGCCTCTAAAGCTCCAAGTGAAATGATGTTCTTCTTCAATTGAGGAACGAACCTCACTCCAACCAACTCCCGAATCACCCCGTCACTCATCCTGATCCGAAGGTACCGATACCACCAATAGAGCATTTGTGATCATTCCCCATGAGCACGAAATCCCCTCTTTCCAACTCCTGAAAGCTGGAGAACCAAGCCCTCCTAGGGCAAATATGGTATGTAGCACCCAAATCTAACATCCACTCTGTAGAGTAGGTAACACAAACTGACGACAGTGCAGATAATGAGTAGCCTGAAGAATCCGAATTTGAATTGTTACCACTAGTCTTAACAATATTCACCTCTGAAGCTTGTACAACTTTCCCCTTATTCCTCCCGGCTTGATCATTCAACTTTGGGCATTCAGCTTTCTAATGTCCATCTTCTTTACAAAAAACACACTAATTCCTACGAATTTCAAGATGTGCTCCTCTAGAATTTGACCTTCTACCTCGGTTTGGACCCTTTGCTCTTGCAACCAATGCCCCCGCTACCGGCTCAATAGAAGTCTCATTGTCCTTCTTCCTGAGTTGGTAATTCACTAATGCAGCGGTGACCTCACTATATAAAAGAGATGCCTTCCCATTAATAAGAGTAAGGACAAACGTCTCATATTCCTCATCGGGCAATGAACTCAACAATAGCAACGCCTTGTCCTTATCTTCAACAATGATATCTACATTCGTCAAATCTGCAAAAAACTTTGTGTAGTGGTTCATGTGATCACTAATAGATGTCCCCTTCTTTAATTGGAAGCGTTAAAGCCTCATCTTCAAATATAAGCGGTTTTCAACGCTCTTCAAATGTAAGCGGTTTTCTTCGCAGAAGTCTCAAGTACTTGCTCTTCAAATGTAAGCGGTTTTCTTCGCAGAAGTCTCATTCATCACATCATATTTTAGATCTTGAGTGAGACAAGACCTAATCACAACACACGCTGTCTGATTCATCTTTTTCCAAACCTTCACATCAATGTCGTCCGGTTTCCCGTCCAACTCCAACGTATCTTCCAAATTCTACGCATTGAGCGCATCCAAGACTTCGCATCGCCAAAGTCCAAAATTGTTAGTGTCATTGAACTTCTCCACATTAATCTTCATCGAGTAGATACTCAAACTTTGGACAATCTTCATACCTGAAGAACTACCCTCAACTCCCTCTTTCTCGGTCATAATCCTCAACACACCAACAACCAATTATAGGCATCAAAAATTGCCTATAGGTCTCCACGAACGGCTCAGTGCTAAGAAAAGACAATGAACGTCACTATCTAGTTCACAGAAGCTTGATTGACGTCGACAAACGCTTGAAGTGAATCGACGAACTACGTGAAGCAACGGAGTTTCAGAATAACGAGGAACGAAAGCTGATCAAGAGCCCCGTGACGCTTACAAAAGGCGCAACGCCCCTCGTGTCTCATTTATTCTACAGATGATCCAATCATCAGAGCTTGTAGATCTCCTCGCCGGCTTTCTAGCTCACTTTTAATCACTTAAATCCGAGTTCGAACGAAGAAATTACGGCAGAAACGGACGAAGATACAAAAAAAACGTCTCAACATAAGTTGAGACACCCCAAGGTGTCTCAGTCAAGGCCGAGACACCCTAGGGTGTCTTGGCCTTGCTGAGACACCCTGGGGTGTCTCTAGGCCTAGAAAATGCCCGTTACGCTTTTTTAACCGCCCAGATCTCCTTAAAGCCTATAAATAGAGCCCCTGGAGCCTTATTTTTGGAGATTTGGATTTCTCGAGCGTTGGCGAAGCCCTGCCGAATTGAGGAGTGAAGATATAAAAATTTCAAAGGAGGAGGAGGAGAGATCAGATTGAGTTCGTCGTCATAAGGAAGAGGAACTCGTCGGATCTACATCGTCCGTGTTCATCCCTTAAGATTACCCCGTTGTGGTGATCTTAAGAAGAGCAATTATCTCGTTGTTGCCGAGATAAGCGCTACGGTTTCTTGATTCCTTCGCGAATCAACGAAGCTCTGTCCAATTTTTTAGCAATTAGATCTGATCGTCGATGGTCCACGGATATCAACATCCCCGTCACAGGCCAAGATCCCACGCAAGCAGCGGGCAATAAACACCCGTTGCGTTTGTTTGAAGAGAGTTGTATTTTTTTTCATTGTGTAAAAAAGTCTTATAAAAAGACTAGTTTTACTTTGAATCTGTAATCGATAAACGTATAATAGATTCAGCAATAAAGAAATCAACTTTCACCGCAAACAAGCTGGCGACCACAGTGGGAGCCAACAGCTTCGCTGCCGAAGCTGTCGCGCCGCAACCGATGATCAAGATCCCGGTGCTCGAAGAGGTCGAATACGAATTCGACCAGCAGAAATTCGAGGAACATATTTCCTCCTCCTCCTCCAGATCTTCTTCTTGCAAACGTAGGAAAACCACTGCCGTGAAGAACGTGACTTCAGATCCAAAAACCAATGCTGATGATCTGAACCCGAATGCAGTGGAAGATTCCTCTCCGGCTTTCAGAGAAACCAGATCCAACGTTCGTGACAACTCCTCGAAAGTCAAGGAGTTGCCCGTTGAAAGTGCACCAGTGTTGACGAAGAGGGCTCGTCAAAGGCGCCGTCAACGTCTCGTACGTCAATTTGCCAAGGCTTTGAAGCCTGTTGACGGGATCTGCTATGATGCGGATCTGAAACTCAGAAGGCGTAAAGTGTTTCAGCAACAAGCTTTGGGAACCTCCTCCCAACCACCTACTAACGAATGGGTTCGTGTCAAACGAACCCGTTCAACTCTTGAGAAGCGTATCCATAAGCGCCACGTACTGTTAGCGCAGACGAGGATTTTTGTACGGAAGGCACAAGAATTGCAGAAGGAAAAGGTGGCCAAAAAACCACCAAAATCTAAGCAAGTCTGGATACCAAAGGCCAAGTCAGCGCCTAAGGAAAAAGCATCCAAGGCTGCTCTTCGGCCTTTGTCAACTCTAGATCCCACTCCTATTGCTCCTGCACCTCCGGTGACTCTATGACAGCGTGGATCTCCCCAAATCTAGAGTCCCATTTAAGGATCGTGTCGGTGCCCTACCCGAGAATCGAGGAAAAGCGCTTATTAAGGAAAGCTTGAGACCGTTAAAGGAGCTTCGAGCAAACATTCAGACTGGGGGTCATACGCGACCTCCTAACAAATTAATTTCTACAACAGCCCGCTTGGAGGTACGTGCAAAAAACCAGGAGCCCGTTAAGGTTTCACCCTCATAAGGGTGTGATTCCAAACGTGTGACTCCTGTAGATGCCAACAAGACAATGTTTACTCAGAGAAAAACGTGTCAGACAGACGAACGCGTTATACCTGAGAATTCATGTAAACAACCGATAAGTTGCTCTGACCGCAACATCGATGAGTTGTACTATCGGACTGGAGATACGAATAAATCTCAAAAGAGAGGTACCCGGAAAGCGGACTCTCACTGTCCGTGTACCAAACTTATCAGAGCAGTATTATCAGTGTGTAGCTACCCCAAGACCGCTCCACGAAGGGTCTCGATATTCGAGAGTATCTCCGCAGAAGCATTAAAACCCAAATCAAAGCGTTTTAGTAAGAGGCGATCAGCCAATCGAGATGACGAACTCCCATCATTCACCATCAACATGGTCGATAAGGGAAAGTCTCCGATTACTTCTAACCCCGATTTTTCCCCAGGAAAGAGAGTCAATTTGGGGATAGCCTAACTAATGTCTCAGCTTCAATTAGAATCCGTCGGGCCTGAACGGTCCGTAGTCATCGCCAACGTGACCGATAAGAGGAAATCTACCCGACCTTCTGACTCGGACCCCCTCATATCACATCGTTTAACTCGGCTACATACAAGAACTACTAGACGTAGAGATTATTTGAGGATGACCAGAGGAATATCCTCGGACGATGAGGCATCAGACGCTTGCTCGGCAGTCGCTTCAGAAGCCACCGTATCCAGTCCTGGACAATCTCGTGAGGTGTTCATGATCAACACCGAGGAAGTAGCCAAAATGGTTGAGGATGCTTTAGCTAAGCAGAAAGAAGCATTCAAGATCGAAGTGGAAATGGCTATGTAGGAGATGAGACAAATGCACGACCAACAAATCCGAGCTTTATCGAATCAGCTAGGTGAGTCCATCCGTCGCAGCACTGCTAACCAAGCAGGTAGCGATTCAGATGTGGATGAACACAACGCTGGGGGTGGTCCCATAAAAATAACAACGCTGGGGGTGGACCCACCAATGATGACAACGCTGGGGGTGGGCGCATTATTCTTCTCGAAAATTGTCCAAAACAGGATATAGATGAGGACGAAAAGATGAATGACCTCGAGAGCAAAATTAACGCTTTAATGTCTGCTCAAGAGGTAAAGAAGATCGGCATTCCGTGTCCTTACCCGAAAGAGTGGGATTTGATCCCGTATCCGGCGAAGTTCAATCTGATCAACTTCACGCCGTTTGACGGGAAGGGCTCGCCCACTCAGCATCTAATCTACTTTAAGTCCTACTTGGGCACGATTTCTGGCAACGATCCCTTGATGGTGCGGTCATTCGTTAGCACCCTTCACGGGTCTGCCTTCGATTGGTACCGTCGTCTCAAGCCCGAAAGCATCAACAGTTGGGAGGACCTCGAGAGCATGTTCCTCGCTCATTTCTTCGATGATGACGCCGAAGTGTCGATCAGAACACTCTTCGATGAGAAACAAAAAGACGGAGAGTCGATGGATACCTTCATCAAACGCTTCCGCAATCAGGCAATAAACTGCAAGGATCCCATCACGGAGGAATTCGTCTTGCAAACCTGTCATAACAACTTGTCCATTAACATCTTGAACGTTATGGGAGTAGAGCCGCTCAATACCTGGAAAGAGTTGAAGATACGCGGAGAGCAGGCTGAACGCTTTCTCAGAAGGAGGAAGGTCGAAAGAAGCCAACCGATGGCTAACCCTCTGAATCCGAGTCTCATTTCACATGATGAAGGGAAGGCACCTACAATAGTTGTTGATGTTAATCAGACGTCGCAACAGCAGCCCCGAAGACAGCAGAAAACTTCGGATTCGAGGCTCCAAAAAGAGTACTTATTCAAGGACGAAGACGTTCCAGCCATCTTCGAGACCCTTCTTGAAAACAACAAGATCAAGCTGCCACCCATCACAAATCAGGAGGAAGCTAACAATACTACGGATCCGAAGTATTACGCGTACGACAAGAGGATCCTTCATCCCACCAAGGCTTGCTTTACTTAAAGAATAGCATCCAGACCTTGGTTGAAGCCGGCGTCATAACATTAGGATAAGCCAAACGAGAACGGTAAGACTCCGACAAGTATAAGAGTATAAACTGCTTCTCAATCCTCCGACCGGTATAAGAGGTTAAACTGCTCCCTGATACTCTAATAAGTATATAAGTCTAAAATGTTTCCAACCATTAACGGGAAGTTCCTGGAGAATTTTATACGTAATATTCTTAAGGATAACCCGATCATGCAATCGAATGCAATGATAAACCCAGTTTCACGAAGAAACTAAGAGTGGATGATTCATGTAACGGGAAGTTTCCGAAAGAATATTATATGTAATTTTCTTAGGGATAACCCGGTCATTACAAACAAAGTGATAAATACTAAACCCCCACTGTGATTTCCGAACACTCTTTTACTGAGACGAGATTTGATCGCTTCGTTAGATCAATCTTCCCTCACAAAACTCATATTGGTGTTTGAAGACTCACAGTCTTCCACCATAAAATCCCCCACCGATCAGACTAATTGACGGTGGTGTTTAGTGGAAATTTGCAGTAAAAAGACAATGAAAGAAAATTTGATTTGTATTCCCTCAAAATCGATTACAATTTGGATTCCGATTACAAAAGAGAGGAGAATGAATTTGATTCTCCCCTTTGTTTAATTCTGGGTTCTTCACGGTGACGATGGAGTGCCTCCTTCGATTGATCGCGTCGAGTTTGCTCTCCGTTGACGATCCGAACGTCTTGATTCACTGGAACGTGGTCTTCTCCTCACGATTTGACGCTGTGGAGAACTTGCGTGGCAAGTCTTAAAACTCTAACCGAGTTTAGGAGAACTTGCACATCAAGTATGAAAACTCTGACCGAGTTTAGAAGAACTTGCAAAGCAAGTTTTAAAACTCTGGACGAGTTGATAACTCAGATCGAGTTTGAAACTCTATAAAAGAGTTGATTTAAACCGAAAGTTCAGTTAATAAGCCAAGGCCGAATAATCTCAAAGGCTTCAATAAAAGCCTTCCAAAATGATTCAAGAGTTCCTTCAAGTCGCTGATCTCCAGAGCTCCTTGTTGCTGCAGAAAACG
>BQKN01048964.1:0-19228 GCA_022839385.1 Asparagus kiusianus | reverse complement strand
GGTTCTGTCGAATCGGCGTCGTCGAGCTGTGTTGTGGGACCTATAGGTAATTTTATACGCCTACATTTAGGTTCTTAAGAAAACTGAGAAATTCGTGAAAAACTCATATATATATCAGGGTAAAATGAATATGGGTTTAGAAATCCGAAACCAACTCAAAACAGGAGAAAAACAATCTGCAGGTTTCGCGGTCGACCGTGGCGGTCGACCGGGCTGCGGTCGACCGCAGCGGTCGACCGGACTGGGATTTCCCAGATTCTCATGAGTTTGGCCATATGTGCATGTTTCACAACTTCTATCTCTCATGTATGAACTCGTTCATACTCAAATCACATGGTATTATACTCATATACCATTTAATGATATTTATCATACTAAATATCCACATATCATAACTTATCACACCTAAACTTTATTATTCATAAATTATCGGGGTTTTACATTCACCCCCCTTTAAGAGGATTTCGTCCTCGAAATTCCGCAGTTGCATCTCAAAGCTCAAAAACTGGGAAAACACATTCAGAAGGTGTAATTCATATTAAGAATTCCTTCTGCATACATCACATTGCATCAGCACAATGACATTTAAAGTTAACAACATAGAATGCGAACATTCTTATGTAAATCCTTAACTAAATGAAAATGGTACGTCGAACGAAATAATCCAAACAAGGAAACCCTCATGTATATACCATATACTTCAATTGATTAAGGATCAGGCAAAAATATCCCTATTCTAGTGTTAAAGATAAATATAAATGTGGCTAAATAAACATAGATAATGACAACTATCAAGTCATATAAGCACATTAACATCATAACTGTCCAAACAGGTGCGGGTAGTCACGACGAACATCCTCCTCGCGCTCCCAAGAAATCTCTTCGTTTCCTTGCCAGTTCCACTGAACTTTCACTAATGGAATGACTTTATTTCTAAGCTTTTTATCCTCTCTAGCAAGTGTGCATACCGGTACCTCTACGGTAGTCAAGTCATCCTGAATCTCAATCTCTGGTGAATTAATCATTCTCTGCTGCTCATCATCCCGCAGATGCTTCTTAAGCATCAAAACATGAAAGACGCCGTGTACACTCGACATCGATGCTGGAAGATCTAATATGAAAGAAACAGCTCCAATGGCTCGATGATCCTGAAAGGACCAACATATCTCGGGGCAAGCTTTCCCCGTCTACCGAATCGCTGAACGCCCTTCATCGGTGATACTTTCAACATGACTGGGTCTCCGACCTGGAACTCTAAAGGTCGTCTCTACTGATCTGCATAGCTCTTCTATCGACTCTGCACTGTAAGAATGCGCTCTTGAATCAATGCTACCTTCTCTGTGGTCTGCCTAATTAACTCTGGACCAATCAATAGACTATCCTCTGGCTCTGCCCAACATATAGGCGATCTGTAAGGTCTCCCGTACAAAGCTTCATACGGTGCCATCCCGATGGTAGTTTGGTAACTATTATTATATGCAAATTCAATCAGTGGGATATGGTCCTCCCAACTACCCTGAAAATCTAAAATACACGCTCTCAGCATGTCCTCTAAGATCTGATTCACCCTCTTGGTCTGACCATCTGTCTGGGGGTAGAAAACACTGCTAAATGACAATTGATTGCCAAAAGCATCCTGGAAACTCCTCCAAAAATGAGATGTGAAGACTGAGCCCCGATCTGATACAATCGTCTCTGGAACTCCATGCAATCTAACAATCTCCCGAATGAAGATCCTCGCATACGTATCTGTCGTATAAGTCGTCCTCACATGTAAGAAATGTGCGGACTTAGTCAATCTGTCTACTATAACCCAAATAGAATTATATCCTTTCTTTGACTTAGGCAATCCTACTATAAAATCCATGGAAATGTCTGCCCACTTCTACTCGGGAATGGGTAAAGGCTGTAGGGTTCCTGCAGGTCTCTGATGTTCTGCCTTAACTTGTTGGCAGGTGAAACATTTAGCCACATAATCTGTAATCTCTCTGCGCATACCACTCCACCAAAAATGTCTCTTCAGATCCTTATACATTTTCGTCGTGCCTGGGTGCACTGTATATCTGTTGCGATGAGCTTCATCAAATAGTTCCCTCTTCATCTGTAGATTTTTTGGCATAACGATCCTGCCCTTCATCCTAAGGCCTCCATCTACTCCAATAGTCCAATCATCCTTGGGTTCTTTGGAGATCTCCCCCTTGCGGGTTTGAATCCAAGAATCCTCTAACTGAGCTTTGACTACTCTATCTCTCCAAGATGGCTGTATAGATAACGCTCCTAAGAATAAACGGCTCCCGCCAATCTCTGGCCTGAAATCAAAATGACTGAGGGTATAAAGATCCCGATATAATGAACACCTCAAAGCTGCTAGCCCACGACGACGCTTCTTGCTCAATGCGTCTGCTACCACATTCGCCTTTCCCAGATGATACTGTATGGCAAACTCATAATCCTAAATAAACTCTATCCATCGTCGTTGCCTCTGGTTGAGTTCTTTCTGTGAGAAGAGGTACTTCAGGCTCTGGTGATCTGTGAACAACTCAAACTGTACTCCGTACAAATAATGTCTCTACGCCTTCAGTGCAAAGACCACTGCTGCTAGCTCCAAATCGTGTGTGGGATAATTCTGCTCATGAGTCCTCAGCTGCCTCGAAATATAGGCTACGACTCTCTGGGTCTGCATCAATACACCGCCAAGACCCGATAAGGATGAATCAGTGTAGACAACAAAAGTCTTATCACTGTTAGGAATAATCAAAACTGGTGCTGAAGTCAACTTAGTCTTCAATGTCTCAAATGCCTTCTGGCACTCTATGCTCCAAATGAATTGTACACCCTTCTTAGTAAGGTGTGTAAGCGGTGTGGAAATCCGTGAGAATTCTTGAATGAATTTTCTGTAATAGCCTGCCAGGCCTAAGAAGCTACGAATCTTGGTAACTGTCTTCGGTGACTCCCAATCAAGTACAGCTTCTACCTTAGCCGGATCTACTGCAATGCCCTCTCGGCTAATAACATAGCCTAAAAATCTGACCTCTGATAACTAGAATTCACACTTGCTAAACTTAGCATACAACTGGTGCTCTCTCAATATCTGCAATGCTAACCCCAAATGCTTCTCGTGCTCTGCCTCTGACCTCGAGTAGATAAGAATATCGTTGATGAAGACAATCACTAACTGGTCCAAGTAAGGACAAAAAACCCGATTCATCAAATCCATGAATACTACGGGTGCATTGGTCAGCCCAAACGGCATGACAAGAAACTCGAAAGACCCATACCGAGTCAAGAAAGTGGTCTTGGGAATATCCATCTCCCGAACTCGCAACTGATGATAACCGAAGCGAAGATCTATCTTCAAGAAACACTGCGCTCCCTGCAACTGGTCAAACAAGTCATCGATCCTTGATAATGGGTACCGGTTACGGATAGTGACCTTGTTCAACTCGTGATAATCTATACACAATCGCATACTCCCGTCCTTCTTTTTCACAAAGAGGACCGATGCTCCCACAGAGAATGACTCCGTCGATTGAAGCCCTGAGACAACAACTCATCGATCTGGATCTATAGTTCCCTCATCTCAGCAGGCGCCATACGGTAAGGAGCTCGGGAAATCGGTGCGATGCCTGGCTGCAACTCTATACAAAACTTGACCTCTCTCACTAGAGGTAATCCTGGTATGTCCTAGAAGACATCCTGGAAATCTGAGACTACTCGCATCTCACTCAAATCTACGCTCCGATCCCGTAATATCGCCTCCTCTACGTACGCCAGAAATAACTCCGCAAACTGGTTGCCTCTGGAGGTAGCTATAACTAACTATGATCCATCATATGCTCTCAAACTGACTGTTTTCGCAAAACAATCGATACTCACATGGTAGGAAGATAGTCAATCCATACCAAGAATCACATCGAATTCAGACATGTTCAACACGATCAAATCAATCGCAAACTCAGAATCGTCCAAGATGACGATGCATCTCCTACAAACACTCTCTAACAGAGACATCTCTCCCAATGGAGTAGATACAGATAAAGGGAGATCTAACGGTTGAGCTACAAGCCGAAGTCTAGTCGAAAAATCATAGGAGATAAAAGAATGCGAAGCGCCAGAATCAAAAAGAATACGTGCTGGAAAGGAATTCACATGGAATGTACCTTCCACCACAGCTCCGCTCGCACCATGATCGTGAGGAACCACTGCATACACTCTTCCGGTTTGCTGCTCTACATCACCTGAAGTGTATGGTGACATCTATCTCTGCTGGGTCTCCTGAACTGCTCGAACCTGTCCCTCAATCCTCAGGACTACTGGAGGTGCCTCAATCCTCAGCTGCTGACCCTGACTGCGTCCTTGAGCGCGGTTATGTTGCTGCTGCTACTGTGTCCTTCCATGCTGGCTTGCTGCGGGTACGCTGCGGCACTCGGCCGCTCGGTGCCCAATCTTGTTACAATTGTAACAAGCTCCCTGGAATCGGCGCTGTTGCTGCGCTCTCTGGTCCTGCTGGTGACCCTTCTTATGGGGACCCTACTGATGCGGACCCTTACCCTGTTGGTGAGGTCCTCCTGAGCCTCCAAATGGTCTCTTACCCTTCCCTTTGTCCTCGGACTGTCCTGACTTACCGTTGTCTTTACCCTTGATAAAATAGGCTGTATCTGTCTCCTGAGCCATGGCAGCATCTGCTACCTCCCGAACTGAACGAAATCACCAAGATACTATGTACCGGCGCAACCTCGGATGAAGTCCCATAAAAAACATCTGAGCTTGATGCTCCTCTGTGTGCCACATACCAGTGAACCTAAGCAATGACATGAACTTACTCTCAAGATCCATGACAGACATATCCCCCTGCTCTAGACGAGCCAGCTCTAACTCTTTTCCGGCTTTCGCTGCAGCCGAAACATACTGCTCATCAAAAAGATATACGAAGGTCTCCCACAAAACTGTCATCCTCTGTTCTGGGGTAAAATGAAGTTGATACCATCCTCCTGCATCTCCCTTGAGGCTGAAAGCCGCTAGCCTCTGCTTCTGCACTGAATTAAAATTCAGCATATCCAAAATGTTACTCACATCCTCTTTCCACTTGTGTGCAGCAATGGAATCCGTCGAACCGTGGAACTCTAGTGCTTTAAACTTCTGATACCTCTCAACTAAACGAAGCCAAGCCTCCTGATCAGCTTCTCTGCCATCAACTGGTGGTGCCGGTGGGACCACTAGTGTCCTCTCTGATACTTCCTCTCGAATAGATGACTCCTGAGCGGGTGCCTCCTCATAAACGGAAGGCTCTTGACGAACCTGGGCTGCTAACTGCTCCTCAATAGCTGCCATACGAGCTGCCAATGGTGCTATGAGATCCACTAAGTACTGCAGAGCCTACTGTGGCTCGGGCTCCCTATCTTCTTGCCCAACTCCCGGAGCACGAGAAACTCGGCGTCCACGACCTCTTCCTGACATCTAAAATTTCAAAATAAAGATTATTACGCAGTAAATAGGATCTCAAGCATGAAGCATATAACATATACCAATAAATAAATTGTATCTCATATCATGCTTTATTATTCAAAGCAAATAAATCATCATAAAAAAAAATTTAGATTTTCCGCGTACATGTATATATATTACGTCCTCACTCATGCTAAGGATTCCTAGCGGACTATATACATGATCCCTAGGAAACTCTATCCTAACTCCACGATATGACACAGGGATGATCCTAAGGATATTAGAACTAGAGCTTTGATACCAACTATGACGCCCCAGGGTTCACACATGGCTGCAGTCCCAGGTGAAACCCGGATTGTCAAACCTGCCAAGCACCAACCACCATGCTATGATAAGTTTCACCATCATAATCACTATCTCTCTAGTGGAAACAATAAATAGGTAAAGGTACAGACAGGTAAAAATAGAAATAGGACAACACTGGATATACACAGAAGAAGCATAAGAAAAATCAATAATGAGCCCAACTGGAATAAAATAGACATATCTCTGAGTGTAAACTGAATCTTAAATATAATGAGTCACATAAACAAAGTCTCACAATAGCTCTCAACTCTATGAAACAAAATACCAATCTAGATTCTGAAATTTATCAACTACATTTAGAGTTCTGAAAAGACTACAAAATATAATAAATAGCTAAGCGGACAACTAAGATGCCCCATCAACCTGCGACTCTCCGTGCGCCGGACTCGCTGCCTGAAAGAGGGGAAACAACGAGCGTCAAAGCGCTAGCGAGATCATCACTACCTCTCCCCAGGGGAAGGGGTAGGAGTATATAAGAAAATAGAGTCAGTACATACATATATCAAATCATTCATATAACTCTCTATGAATGAAAAAAACAAATGATAAATACTCCAATCTCCAACATAAAGAATAATCATCTCATGTCGAATTACGTCTGAGTGGCCTGCTCTAATATAAGAGGATACCAACTAAGCTAAAACAAATATATCTGTCGCCCATAATGGGTGTGCCAAAAGTCTCAAAATAAACACCCTACTCACGGGTAGTCTATCATGGAAGTACAAATCATAACTGATCAAATATCTATGCGTACATCATCTTGTACTATAGCGATACTTTTGTAATGCTCTTATTCAATCGCTCTGCGGCAATAGGTTTTATTATCTCCCTATTCCGGATGCATGTAATAACGATACTTTTGTAATACTCTTACTCAATCGTTCTGCGGCAAATAGGTTTCTTCTCCCTATTTCCGGATATGTATAAGACAATATTATTCAACATGTGTTTATCAATCTATAGATCTCATGTCAAGTGTGTGTCAATCTAACACAATCTAGCATACGAGCACAAATCTCGATGTGCGTGTCCATATCTGAAGTTCACCATCATCCCAGGTGTTTAACAATCACTAATGTCATAGTCTATCATCATAGGGTTGAGAAATTTGTTCGACAACTAAAAAACAACGCAAGTGAACATGCACAGCCAAAACCAACTGGCGGTCGACCGTGGCGGTCGATCGCGACGGGCTCCAGAGACTACCTAGGTCTCTGTCCTGCACACGGTCGATCGTGGCGGTCGACCGTGAACCCTGCTTCCAGTTTTCTCCAGATTTTTACATGTTGTGTTCTCGTCGTGTTTTCGTGATTCAAACATGATAAAAACTTCATGAAACTTGCATACAAGCATGGTACAGTAGATAAAATTATCTAGAAACAAATCAACATATATAAATCATGAATTTATGCATTAGATTTACATTCAAAACCCTAAAAACATGCATAAAAGCTCAAAACAATAAATCAAACTTCTTTCTTTAGTTTAACCACATTTTCGAAACATCATCAGATCTAAATCACATCTGTGAAAACGTTCTCAACCTTTTTTAGCATGAAAAGACCTAATCTTTATACATATAATACAAAAGAATTATCTTTTATACATAATCTATTCGTTTAGGCTCTATGAAACATATTTATATCTCTTTAAAAATGTTTTAAAAATTAGGAGGGGGATTGGTAGAGATGATACTCGCCTTTGGTTGTAGTAAAACGTGTTAGAAGAAAGTTTGAAAGAAAACTCCACTCCAAAAGCCAAGAATCACCCGACAAATCCACTTGAAAGCCTTCAATCTTCTCCAAGAAATCAAACTAGGGTTTAGGGGGTTTGGTGGCTGTTAGGGTTCTTAGGAAAACTGAGAAATTCGTGAAAAACTCATATATATATTAGGGTAAAACGAATATGGGTTTAGAAATCCGAAACCAACTCAAAACAGGAGAAAAACAATCTGCAAGTTTCGCGGTCGACCGTGGCGGTCGACCGGGCTGCGGTCGACCGGACTGGGATTTCCCAGATTCTCATGAGTTTGGCCATATGTGCATGTTTCACAACTTCTATCTCTCATGTATAAACTCGTTCATACTCAAATCACATGCTATTATACTCATATACCATTTAATGATATTTATCATACTAAATATCCACATCATAACTTATCACACCTAAACTTTATTATTCATTAATTATCAGGGTTTTACATGGCCAAAGTCGTTGGAAGCTGCGAAGCCGAAGGATTCGTCAAACGTCAGGAAAAAGCATTTTTACTATTTCACGGTCGACTACGCATGGCTCTACGGTCGACCGCGAACGTGCAAAGCTCAGGGGATCTGGTTGAACTGTTTCACGGTCGACTACGATGGGTTCGGTGGTCGATCGGCAAAACCCTGTAGGTGAAACTGCTCTCTATCGTTGGTCACGGTTGACCGTGATGGGTTCGACGGTCGACCGCAAAGACCCTGTAATCAAGATTGCTCTCTGTCGTTAGTCACGGTCGACCACGATGGGTTCGGTGGTCGACCGCCAAAACACTGTAATAGATTTCTAGTCTTGGGTGTTGATCGCGGTTGACCGTGATGGGATCTGCGGTCGACCGTGATGGGATCTGCGGTCGACCGCGATACAGGTTTTGGGCCTGGGCTTGTTTTCCTGCACTGTTTAGGATTTCTATTTGATATAAATAAAAACACGACTTTTTTAGGATTGATGACTGAGATTGTATTCAGAAAAGAGATCAGGAAGGTTGTTCTTTGATCTAGAGAGATTGTGAGAGAGAGATTTGTAATCCAATTGATTCTTATAATCTAGAGAATGTATTTTCCTTCGTCCAAATTATAATATTGTGTTCTTCTATTGTTTTCTTCACACCACTCTTGATAATATCACGATCAAGAGTGTTCACATGGTAAATCGTATCAAGTTGGTATCAGAGCATACAGATCCTGTGAAGAGGGGTATCCTGTGTATGGTACTGACTCGATCGCAATACAAGAAGCTTGGAGAGATCCTTATTTCATTAGAAGGAGTCGAGAAAATAAGGAAGGAGAAGATGACTAAAGCAGATAATTCAGCAAGACTTGATGCTATGGAGAAGTAGATCGAGACGATCGGGACTATCCTCACCCAACTCGTAGGTCTCATAAACAGAGGGGACAAAAGGGCGGAATCTTCTTCGAAGGGTAAGAAGAAACTCGTCGAGTCCGACGAAGAGAACGAGAAATCTGATTCAGATGGGGAGGATGAGATTGTTAAGACTGCTGGACATCAAGGGGGTAAGAATAATTACCAGAATTTGAAGATTGACTTCAAGGTTGAGATTCCTGTTTATGATGGGATTATCAATGTGGAGAAACTCGATGATTGGATAGAGCGTATGGAGATGTACTTTACTCTCTACGGATATTCATCCAAGGAGAAGATAGTGTTCATGACATTGAAGCTTTCGGGACACGCGTTGACATGGTGGAAGTCATATTGCAAACAGGAGAAGAAGGCAGTGTCGTGGAACAAGTTCAAGGAACTACTTAGGAAGCATTTCTATCCAGTGGGGTTCCTTGAAGAGCATTGGTACAAGTGGTACGGCTTACACCAAAGGTTCAATCAGACTGTTCAAGAGTACACGACGGAGTTTCACTAGCAGGCGATGGTTCTAAACGTCATGACGGACGAGTACTCCATCTTCATGAAGTGCATGACGGGTCTGAATGATTACATCCGAAAAGAGATGAAGCTGTTCTCAGTCAAAACGATAGCAGAAGCAAGCGTGAAGGCCATTACCATTGAGGGCAGATAGAAGAAGGGCAACGAGATGAAGGGAGACTCCAAACCATCAAGGAGCAAGTCGGGTGGCTCTCAACCTAAGGATGAGAAGAAGAAGGGTGACTCGGGGAAGGCAGGATTGACATGCAATCACTGCAAGCAGACGGGGCACGTAGCTGATCGTTGCTGAGATAAGTATCCTCATCTGAAGCCAAAAGGGTTGAAGAAGAAAGAGGATAAGAAGGCATACATGATAGCACAGGGTCCGAAAGAGGTTCCTGGGATGACTAAACCCAATAGTAGTCTTAACCTTATGGCAGGGAAGCACGCTACTAAAGAAGACAACGACCCGAGGGAGCAGCTCTTTGTTCTGAAGTTGTAGGTCAAGATCAGTTTGGTGGATGCTATTGCAGATATTGGGAGCCAAAAGAATCTGATATCTGAGGCATTAGTACAAAAGCTGGGATTAAAGACGGTGAAGCATCCGAAGCCCTATCCATTAGCGTGGATTCAGAAGGAGGAAGGATTGAGTATGGTGAACCAGTGTATGTTCAGATTTGCACTCCATGAGTCTTATATTGACGAGGTCACATACTACATGGTTCCTTTGTATGTTTGCCAAGTTATTTTGGACAATCCTTACTTGTGGGATAGACACGCGGTATATGATGGGCGGACCTAAAAGTATACGTTCACCAAGGATGGCGCGCAATTCATTTTTCGTTCGGCATCTCTTCCGTAGGAGATGAGCTTGGTGATGGTGACTCAGGCTAAGAGGATGCGGGCAGGAAGTTCGTTTTGTTGTTCATTCGGCCTTATGAAGAGCAGCTGAGTAGGATATGCTTGTCCACCTTGAGCAAGCTTCAGGAGGGAGATCTTGATAGGTTGAAGGCCAAGGATGCGGACTTGTTTTCGAAAATCACGGGACTACCACCACATCGAGGTGTAGAGCATGAGATTATGTTGACCGGCGAGAGTTCCTTGCCAAACATAGGTCTATACCGCACATCAGTACAGGAGTCTGAGGAGATCAAGATGCAGGTTCAGGAGCTCTTGGAGACGGGAGTGATAGTGCCGAGTTGTTCACCTTGCGGGTCACCGATGTTATTGGTGCCCAAAAAGGATGGAGACTAGCTCATGTGCGTGTATTACTGAGCTCTCAACAAGATAACGATCAAGAATCGTTACCTACTACCACGGATCAATGAACTTATGGACCAGTTGGAGGGAACGAGGTTCTTCACGAAGTTGGATCTGAAGTCTGGCTATCATCAGGTGAGGATTCGGGAGGAAGACACTTGGAAGATGGCGTTCAAGACCAAGCAGAGCCTGTTTGAGTGGTTGGTGATGCCGTTTGGGTTATGCTATGCTCCGACGACTTTTATGAGGCTCATGAATGATTTGTTGCGATCTTTTTTATAGAGGATTTTATGACTGTGTACCTTGATGATATTTTGGTGTACAGCAGGACCTGGGAGGAGCTGTTAGGTCTCATGTTATGAGCCTACATCTTCTAATCTTGTTTTGATGATTACAAACAATTCCTAATATTGTTTGTCTAGTGTTTATGTTTCCTATTAGGTATTCTAGACAAACAATGTGTTGGAGGATGGATGGATTGCGCCATAACGATCATATCAAATGGAGGTTGGCGGAATTATGGAGTGAAGCATTGCATTCAAGTTAAAGATCCAAGATCTCGCTTCATCTGCATGTGTACCAAGTTGAGCTACAATGAAGATCAAGATAGCTTGGGTAATTTAGTTTAGGTTTTATATTATGTGTGTTAAATATTTTAAGCTCAATTATATACACACATACACATTTCGTTTTGGTTTTCGTGTATATATATAGTTGTATATATACATATATGTTTTGGTTTGATTTTGTAGATATGAAACGAATATATATTCATATATATGTTCATATGTTTCATATTCTATCATATTTGAAAAAATATTGTGTTTCTAGTTTATAGACTTCATAACAATATTTTATATCCTTTATTAAGTCTATAAGAACGTTTGAAAATACTTTAAAGTTGTGTTTATGTCAAAACATTAAATTTCATGTATATCAACTTTTCATGTTTTGGACATACTTGCAAAATACATGAGTTTTCACTTTTGGGGAATGCAATTCCAAAAATTCTTTTTGTAACATGTTTATTATCATGTTTATAAACATTTCCCAAAGTTTCATAATTTTTGGATTTTATTTGCTATTTTTAAAGGCACTTTTAAAATCAGATTTTCAGCATGAACAGTGCCTGTGCACGTTTATAAGTCGACTTATCAGAGTTGACAAGTCGACTTATAAACTGCTCTAGAATGTGCAAAAACTCTCTGCCAAGTCGACTTACTCGAACTGTTAAGTCGACTTAGACTAAGTCGACTTATGTCTTTTTCAAGTCGACTTATGTGCTGATTTTTGTGTGTTATTTTCATCTGGCAAGTCGACTTATGTGATCTTTCAAGTCGACTTATGTTAAGTCGAATGCAAGTCGACTTATACCAAGTCGACTATAAGTCGACTTATAAATGTGACCGTTGAACAGTAACGGTTATTTCCAGATTTTGTTTTTGTGTGGGTTTTTGGTCTTTTCCTTGGGGTTTTGGCTGATGTCTTGGGTTGTTATAAATACCCCATTGCATTTACCTCTCCCACTGATGAAGAAAATTGTTTAAACAAGTTTAAGGGTGTTTTTGTATTTGTTTAAAAGAGTGTTTAAGGGTTTGGTTTTGTGAAGAATTGTTTTACAAGAAGAGGAGATCAATTTCAGTTTGGGCTTTCAATCTTCCATCTCCATCTCTCTTGTTCTAGAGAAGTTTTCTCAACTCTTTCATCTAGCTTGTTTACATTTGTAGGCATCAAAAATTACCGATAGGTCCCCGCACACAGCTCAGTGTTAACGAGCGACGATGGAACGTCACTACCCGGTTCACAAGAAATTCAAACGACGTCGGTGAGCGATTGGAGCCAACCGACGGACTACGTGAGCCGACAGAATGTCAGAATCACGGGGATACGGATTGACCGAAAACCCCGCGATCACCGCAATTGGGCCAACACCCGCCTTGACCCGATCACCACACTGATAATCCAACCATCGGGATCTACAGAACTCCTCGACGGGCTTCCAACACAACCGGAGTCAGTCAAATCTAAGTCCGGATAAAGGCACTACAGCGAAGTCAATCAAAGAACACCCGAGGGGTGTGTGTCTCGGCCATGAATGAAGACACCCCTAAAGGGGTGTCTCGGCATAGGGGCCGAGACACCCCCCCTAGGGGGTGTCCTCAAGGCAGCCCCCCTCCCCTCTTTGTTTGCCTATAAATAGGCCCCTAAGGTCCTCATTCAAAAGGGCTGATTTCTTTGGAGTGGAAGGCAAAGGCTCTGAATTCAAGGCTGAATTATCTTAGCCAAGGATTCCCCTTTGTTCGAAGCGGCGAAGCCCTGCCGGAGAGCAGAGTCTGAAGATTTCTGAAGCAGCGAAGCTCTGCCGAAACGAGGAGTAAGGAGTTCTTCATCAGTCTCCTTCATTCACCCCCTTCCATTTCCTTAGTGCTGCCCATTAGCGGTGACCACTAAGAAGAGCTATTATCTCGTTTTAGCCGAGATATACGCTTATAACTTCTAGATCTCACGCGGATCGACGAAGTTCTGTTTCTATATCCCTTTGCGGATAGACGAAACTCTGCCGGATTTTACCGGAAAGGATCTTGAAGAGTCGGCGGTCCACGGATATCGACGTCCCCGTCACAGGCCAACAACCCACGTAAGCGAGACCGAACCAAACCGGGATCTCGTGTTTATTTTCGATAAAGTTGTAATATCATTTGTTTTCATTTTAAACTCTATTGTAACGATTGAAGTTGTAACAGATACCAAAGCAATGAAAACAGCAACTTTTACCGGAAACAAGCTGGCGACCACAGTGGGAGCCGCCGACCTCGCTGCCGAGATCGGAGTGACGCAACCGGCCTTCAAGATCCGGGTGAATGAAGAGATCGAATACGAGTTCGATCAGAAGAAATTCGAAGAGTACCTCTCCTCCTCCTCCTCCAGATCCGCCTCTCCGCAACGGCGTAGGAAGAATTCATCTCCCAAAAGGGCTCGCGGGATCTCCAACTCCTCAATCCGAGACTCCGCCATCGCTGCCACTACGCCCGTACCACGCAACGGCCCCGCGTCGATCAGCGTGGTTAAGGCTGTAGATCCGGCCCTCACAACCGCCACAAAGGCGATAGGTGATGCTGCTCCAACTCCATCAAAGAGAGCACTCCAAAGGCGTCGTCAACGTCTCGCTCAACAGCTCGCCAAGGCCAAGGAGTCCAAAGATGGAGTGCACTATGCAGAGGATTTGAAGTCGAGGCAGCGACAAGAGCAACGGCAAGCAATCAACCTCCCCTCCAAATCAGAAGCAAACGAGTGGATCCGAGTCAAAAGGAACCGCTCCACGCTCGAGGAGCGAATCAAGAAGCGCCGCGCTCTACTTGCACACGCCCGGCTTCTCCTAAAGAAGGCAGAGGAGATGCAGCAAGAAACGGTGGTCAAAACACCGTCCAAAGGTAGATCGGTGTGGGTTCCTAAATCAACACCAACACTTCCAGCAAAGAAGGGCAAGATTATCGCCCAGAGTTCAACCAAATCAGAGCATACTCCTCCTGTACCGGCACCCTCAACAGGGCCAGGTAAAAAAGGGGATCATTCAAGATCCCAGGTTCCTTTGACGAGTCGCCTCGGTCCCTTACCGGAGAACCGAGGAAGAGTACCCGTTAAAGAACGGCTGGGACCATTGAAAGGTCCCCAAGTTAAAAACCAGACCGGGGGTCGAATCAATCCCCCCAAGAAAGATGAAAAAGGGAAAGCCCCTATCAGCGACCGCACTGAGTTGCGAGTCGAACTAAAAGAGCCCGTTCGATTTCTACGCTCCCAAAAGCGTAAAATTGAACGGGCCACTCTTGAAAAAGCTAACCAAGTTTTGCATTCCCAAAGGGAAACACACTCGTCTGAGGATGAGCGTGTTATACCAAGGGACACCTACCAACACTCTGTAGGTTGCTCCAGCTATCAAGCTGATGAGCTGTACTACAGGGCCGGGGGTGTGGGAAAATCTCGAAAGAGATACATGCAGGATATGAAGTCCCGCTGCCCGTGTGCCAACATTATCAAGGCAGTGCTGTCCGAGTGTTGCTGTGCTCAGACCCCAACAAGAATCTCGGTGTTCGAGAGACTCTCCAAGCCGAAGCGTTTCCACAAGAAGAAATCGCTCCGCCGAGAGGATGAATACTCGAAAGTGTCAGTCAACATGACCGGCAGAGGGGGATCAACACCACGTCTCAACTTGGATCAGCTTGCCGAGGCTTCCCGATGCATGACATGGTTGCGGTCGGGAACCATCAAACGAAAGAATTATCCAAGAGTACAAAAGGGACTCTCCCTAGAAGAAGAAGAATCAGATGCTGATTCTGATACCTGCTCCGCCGTCGCATCCGACGACACAACTTCAAGTGCGGGCCAACCTTATGAATCGCTCATGATCAGCGCCGAACAAGTGTCGAAGATACTTGAAGAAGCCCTGGCTAAGCAAAAGGAGAGCTTCAAATTTGAAATGGAGATGGCCATGCAGCGGATGAGGGAGATGCACGACCAACAGATCGCGGCAATGACGGTTCACCAAGGAGAACCGAGTCAACGCAATCCAGAGGAGCATGAACGGGAAGGGGATAATGTCAACGTCCCTCCTGTCAACACCAGCAATGGGGGTGGTCCCGCAGAAGATAATGCCCAAGAGGACCACGCCGCCTCTCCCAGAAGCCACTCGAAGACCGAGACGAGTGAGGACAGGAAGATGAAAGACCTGGAGAGCAAGATCAATGCATTGATGAATGCACAGGAGGTAAAAAGATCCGGTATACCCTGCCCATATCCGAGGGAGTGGGAATCGATCCCATATCCGGCAAAGTTTAATCTGATTAACTTTACGCCGTTTGATGGGAAGGGTTCCCCTACCCAGCACTTAATTTATTTCAAGTCTCATTTAGGAATTATTTCCGGAAATGAGCCCCTCATGGTGCGGTCATTCGTCGGCACTCTTCGCGGAGCTGCCTTCGATTGGTATCGCCGTCTCAAGCCCGGGAGCATCAACGGCTGGGATGACATGGAGGACATGTTCCTAACAAACTTCTTTGATGATGATACCGAAGTTTCAATCGGCACGCTGTTCGATGAAAAGCAAAAGAACGACGAGACGGTTGAAAACTTCGTGAAAAGATTCCGGAACAAAGCTATGAATTGCAGGGATCCGGTCAGCGAGGATTTCATCCTTGAGACTTGCCACAACAATTTGACGCTCGACATCCTTGAAGCCATGGGAATGGCGCCATCTAAAACCTGGAAGGATTTGAAGATGCGTGGAGAGCGAGCTGAACGATTCCTCAAGAGAAAAAAGGCAGAGAGGGGACAAATACCCAACAATGCCCCGCAACCAAATTTTACCCCCAAGGGTAAAGGAAAGGCGCATGCGAATGCGGTGGTCGCAAATCAAGTCTTTGAAGTGCAAGCACAATCGCAACAGCAGCAACAGCCGCAGCAGCTGCAGCAGCAACAACAGAGGGCGCCTCAACAACCGAGATGGCAGCAACAGCCCCAGAAGCAAAAGGTTGGGGAGCCGAGGTTCCCAAAGGTCTACTCATTCAAGGAGGATGAAATCCCGGGTATTTTCAAATACCTCGTGGAAAACAACAAGATCAAGCTGCCGCCGATTCAGGATCAAGAAGATGCTAAGAGGGTCAACGATCCGAAATACTGCGCATTCCACCGAGCGGTGCACCATCCTACCAAGGTGTGCTACGCTCTCAAAGATAAAATTCAGGCCCTAATCGATGTTGGGGTTATTACCATGAAGCAGCCCAAGGAGAAGAAGGTGGGCGCAAACACCGTATCCATTAGTTTTGGGTCTGTACCCTCGAGTTGGTTCCAACACGAGTCGGTGATCAAAGCGGCGGTGAAGACGGTGAATGATGATCCGCACCAACAGCGTCAGAAAGGGCTTGTGCCACACACAGCCCCGAATGGCGAGATCTTGTGGGTTCATCCGGATTTGATCGCAGATGAGCAATGGGCCGGGACCTCTTCCACAAAGAACAAGAAGAAGTCAAAGAGGAAGGGCAAATCTTGTCACGGAGCCTCTGCTATACCGGGGGTGGATGACGACAGAATTCCAACCTTCCCGCTTTCTGAAGACGAGCATGAAGCTTTTGTAACCCGAAGCGGGAACGAGTATCATTTCAAATATCCGGATGCTACCGAGCAATTGGGTACCAAAACCCCACCTTCCAAGACGCTGGCAGAGTTGGGGATTTCAGCAATTCCCCCAACGCCAGCAGCTACGGAGAGAATCCCACAAAAGGATAAGGGGAAAGAGCCTGTACGTCAAGAAGCTCAGAACCCGAGGCCGTCCCGATTCAATCATCCAATTGGACGAGACAAACCGGGGAATACAAACTCTCCACCTCACTTCGACATTATGGCGCAATTGGCCAATATCCCGGCCAGGATAACTCTATACGAGTTGCTGCGGTTGTCGAAAGATACACGGAAGGCACTTCAAGAAGCCTTGAGTGATTCCGAAGCCTTCTTGACTCGGATCAAACCATCTTCCGAAGAACCGGAGTTGTCAGCTCAACAATGCAATTTGGCGGCACATCACTTCCCCTGCATCTCTTTCACCAAGGAAGATATGCAGACGAAGAACTCAAATCATGATAGGCCCCTGTATTTCACCGGGCATATTGGCTCCAGCGTTGTCAACCGGATCCAAGTCGATCCGGGTTCCGCTGTTAGCATCATGCCATTCTGATTGATGCATCATCTCGGAATCCCGACTAGCAAATTAGCGTCCACTGGCACGACAATTTATGGATTCAACACCAGCGGGTCTAGGCCCTTGGGGAAGATCCGAATTAAGTGCCAGATCGGGGATTTGAGGTCAGAGGTCACTTGTTATGTGATTGACGCGGAAACATCCTATAATTTACTGTTGGATCGACCTTGGATCCACGGTAACCTTATAGTCCCGTCAACTCTACATCAGTGCTTTAAATATGTGGGCACAGATAATGAAGTCAAGACGGTGGTCGCGGATAAGCAACCGTTCAAGGGATTGGAGAATTATTTCACTGATTCCCTTTTATACGGCGCTGAATCCGATACTGAACCATCGGCCCAAGGAACGGACAGCGGAGATGAAGCTGATACCGAACCAGGGCTTGATTACGATGGTGGTTTTGTTTTAAACGACATTGTACCCCTTGTAATCAATCTTGACGATGATGAATCATCGGAAGATAGTTGTAATTGGCAACTTGCCGAAGAACTATCAATAAACGATGATTTAGAGTACTCGACGGGTCTCGATGATATCACTAACGAACTCTATGCTAACCCTGATTTATATATGCCTCTTCAATCATTTTGTTTGACGAAGAAGCAGGTACACGACCCTTGCGGAACAACGCTCATCATCCCCGCAGGGATTGGGGGTGGAAAGGAGGTCGTCTACGGCAAAGGAAGAGCATCTCCGATACCCGACCATTTCATGGAAGAGGAAGACGATGATGATAAACCAGCCCGTCATCTATCCAAATACGATGCGAAAGCGCGCAACATGATGGAAAGGCACGGGTATGACTTCAAGATCGGAGAGGGTCTTTTCTTTGGTCGAGGTCCACGGGTTCCACCCCGGATGGCCTATGTACCGAAGGGAAAACCCGATGATTATTATCGCCACAAAAGAGGGCTAGGCTATGTCTCATCAGATGATGAGTGTGGCTGGCAAATCATCGACCAAATTGCTAACAAGACTAGGAAGGGATATTCTTCCGACTCTTCGGGTTGGGATTCCGACGTTAATCTTGGTGATATGTTTAAGAAGCTAATGTCGAATATGGTCACGGTTGATCTAACGACAATAGAAGAAGATGATGAGATGCCGACATGGGAAGACCCGTGGGTTCATCACTTAAGCATGCAGTACGGTGATAGGTTCGAGCAAAGAGAGCCTCCCACTGAAGACCAAGTAGTCCAGGTGAATATGGGAACCGAGGAAAATCCAAAGCCGATATTCATTAGCGACAGTCTCCTACCTGAGGAGAAGGAGGAGTTGATTTCCCTTATCCGGGAGTACATCGACGTGTTCGCCTGGAATTATGAAGACATGCCAGGTCTCGATCCAAATGTAGCGGTGCATCGTCTCAACATTAAGCCGGAAGTCAAACCAGTCAAACAACAACAACGACGGTTTCGTCCGCAAATGATGGAAGCAATCGAAGCTGAAGTCAAAAAGCTCGTTGATTCGGGATTTATCCGAGAGGAGCAACATCCCGAATGGCTTGCCAATATTGTTCCGGTCCTAAAGAAGAACGGGAAGATCCGGATATGCATTGACTTCAGGGACCTCAATGCTGCTTGCCCAAAAGATGACTTTCCTCTCCCCATCACGGATGTTATCATCGACAACACGTGCGGGTTTGAGAGGATGTCCTTTATGGATGGTTTCTCTGGTTACAACCAGATAAAGATGCATCCAGATGATGAAAAGCACACCGCATTTAGAACACCTCTTGGCGTATTCTGCTACACAGTCATGCCC
>BQKN01048957.1:0-19269 GCA_022839385.1 Asparagus kiusianus | reverse complement strand
AGGGCCAAAAGTATCCCATTCTCCTGATGCGATCATAAAGCTTGGGACCAGGTTGGTGCGCACCGCACTCTCCTTCATGTGCCTCCTTAAGCACTTCTTCGGCTTCTTTGGTCGATAAGCAGCGCAGTAGCATGCCATCATACCCCCTGCGATATAGCGTTCGATTCTCTGTATTATAGTAGAATCTTGGAGCTCTTCGTCTGATTGACTCTCTCTCCTTTATATCTTCTGGCAAGATTCCATGTAGGACGTAGTCGATGATGGGGAAACGCCAATCTCGGGGTTCGAATTCAGCCTGAGTTGTGTGCGCCTCCTGAACCTCTTCTTCCTTGTCGTCTTCATCGTGAAGCGGCACTAAGAGTTGGTGAGTTCCTACCGTAACAAATTGCTCTGTTCCGGGAGGCTGGGCCAAGGATACAGCTAAGGCTGCTAACGCATCTGCGTAGGTGTTCTGCAACCGCGGAACGTGCTCGATGAAGAACCCTTCAAATGATTCCGCTAGCTCCACCGCCATCTTGTGGTATGGTAGCAAATCCTGACTTCGGACTTCATACTCCCCTTGCACTTGTTTGACTATCAGTTGAGAATCATCGAAGGCTTCGAGATACTCAACCCCCAGCTCTTTGGCGAAGTCGAGTCCTATAATCAGTGCGTTATACTCTGCTACGTTATTCGAGCACGGCTCAGTTAATGAGTAGGCTCGAGGCATCACATGTTTTCCTGGGGAAACTAAGACAACTCCAACTCCGGAGGAGACCTTAGAACATCCAGGAGCACTTGTGACATTAGCTGCCCGTGAAGCACCGTCGAAGTACAAACGCCACACTTGTTGGTGCGAAGTTGCGTTGACTTCGTGGGTTTCATCAGGTAAGTCGTCGTATATCTCGGCGGCGTCCGTAGTTGGATTAGCTGCCAAGAGATCACAGATAGCCTGTCCTTTTACTGACTTCTGCTGTTTGAAGTGCAGATCGTATTGGGACAAGAGTAAGGCCCATTTCGCTAACCGCCAGCTCATGGAAGCCGGTTGAGTCATGAACACTCGGCCCGGGTTAACTTTGGAGATGACATAGATGGTCTGTCCGACCAAGTAATGCCGCATCTTCTGGATGGCGAACACTAGAGCCAGGCATTCTCTCTCGATCATAGGATATCGAGATTCAGCGCCTACCACGGTTCGGCTTAAGTAATATACTGCTTGCTCGTGACCGTTATCGTCATCTTGTGCAAGCAATGCACTTAATGAGTGGCTCGTCGCCTTGACATAAATCAAGAACGGTTTGCCCGATTTCGGTGCAACGAGTACGGGAGGCTTCGAGAGATATTCTTTAATACTCTCGAATGCCTTTTGACAAGCATCGTCCCATACGAATGACACGCCCTTCTTTGTGAGCCTGGAGAACGGTTGGCACTTCCCCGAGAGGTTCGAGATAAACCGACGGATATAAGCCAATCGCCCTTGCAGTCCTCTGAGCTCCTTGAGGTTTCTCGGAGGTTGCAATTCATTGATCGCCTTCACTTTATCCGGATCAATGTGAATACCTTTGGTAG
Source organism: Asparagus kiusianus (assembly GCA_022839385.1). Classification (NCBI taxonomy): domain Eukaryota; kingdom Viridiplantae; phylum Streptophyta; class Magnoliopsida; order Asparagales; family Asparagaceae; genus Asparagus; species Asparagus kiusianus. The sequence continues at coordinate 17,721 of BQKN01048957.1, read as the reverse complement.
TGACAATGAACCCCAGGAATTTACCACTAGCCATTCCGAGGAAAGACTTGGTGGGATTCATCTTCAATTGATGGGCCCGCATCAAGTCGAACATGGTTTTCAAATCTTTGATGTGATCATTTTTATCGCGACTTTTCACGACCAGATCGTCCACGTAGCACTCGACTGTCTTTCGGAGATGTTCCTGAAAGATCTTCGACATGGCTCGCTGATACGTAGCACCTGCATTCTTCAAGCCGAAGGGCATGACTGTGTAGCAGAATACGCCGAGAGGCATTCTAAATGCAGTGTGCTTCTCATCATCTGGATGCATCTTTATCTGGTTGTAACCAGAGAAACCATCCATAAAGGACATCCTCTCGAACCCGCACGTGTTGTCGATGATAACATCCGTGATGGGGAGAGGAAAGTCATCTTTTGGGCAAGCAGCATTGAGGTCCCTAAAGTCGATGCATATCCGGATCTTCCCGTTCTTCTTCAGGACCGGAACAATATTGGCAAGCCATTCGGGATGTTGCTCCTCTCGAATGAATCCTGAATCGATGAGCTTTTTGACTTCGGCTTCGATTGCTTCCATCATTTGCGGACGAAACCGTCGTTGTTGTTGTTTGACTGGTTTGACATCCGGCTTAATGTTGAGACGATGCACTGCTACGTTTGGGTCGAGACCCGGCATGTCTTCATAATTCCAGGCGAACACGTCGATGTACTCCCGGATAAGAGAAATCAACTCCTCCTTCTCCTCAGGTAGGAGGCTGTCACTAATGAATATCGGCTTTGGATTCTCCTCGGTTCCCATATTCACCTGAACGACTTGGTCTTCGGTAGGAGGCTCTCTTTGCTCGAACCGATCGCCATACTGCATGCTTAAGTGATGAACCCACGGGTCTTCCCATGTCGGCATCTCATCATCTTCTTCCATTGTCGTTGGATCGACCATAGTCATGTTCGACATTAGCTTCTTGAACACTTCACCAAGACTAGCGTCGGAATCCCAACCCGAAGAGTCGGAAGAATATCCCTTCCTAGTCTTGTTAGCAATTTGGTCGATGATTTGCCAGCCACACTCATCGTCTGATGAGACATAACCTAGACCTCTTTTGTGGCGATAATAATCATCGGGTTTTCCCTTCGGTACATAGGCCATCCGAGGTGGAACCCGTGGACCTCGACCAAAGAAAAGGCCCTCTCCGAGCTTGAAGTCATACCCGTGCCTTTCCATCATGTTGCGCGCTTTCGCATCGTATCTGGATAGATGACGGGCCGGTTTATCATCGTCGTCTTCCTCTTCCATGAAGTGGTCGGGTATCGGAGATGCTCTTCCTTTGCCGTAGACGACCTCCTTTCCACCCCCAATCCCTGCGGGGATGATAAGCGTTGTTCCGCAAGGGTCGTGTACCTGCTTCTTCGTCAAACAAAATGATTGAAGAGGCATATACAAATCAGGGTTAGCATAGAGTTCGTTAGTGATATCATCGAGACCCGTCGAATACTCTAAATCATCGTTTATTGATAGTTCTTCGGCAAGTTGCCAATTACAACTATCTTCCGATGATTCATCATCGTCAAGATTGATTACAATGGGTACAATATCGTTTAAAACAAAACCGCCATCATAATCAAACCCTGGTTCGGTATCAGCTTCATCTCCGCTGTCCGTTCCTTGGGCCGATGGTTCAGTATCGGATTCAGCGCCGTATAAAAGGGAATCGGTGAAATAATTCTCCAATCCTTTGAACGGTTGCTTATCCGCGACCACCGTCTTGACTTCATTATCAGTGCCCACATATTTGAGGCATTGATGCAGAGTTGACGGGACTATAAGGTTACCGTGGATCCAAGGTCGACCCAACAGTAAATTATAGGAAGTTTCCGCGTCAATCACATAGCATGTTACTTCCGACTTCAAATCCCCAATCTGGCATTTGATTCGGATCTTCCCCAAGGGTTTGGACCCGCTGGTGTTGAATCCGTAAATCGTCGTGCCAGTGGAAGCTAATTTGCTAGTCGGGATTCCGAGATGATGCATCAATCGGAATGGCATGATGCTAACAGCGGAACCCGGATCAACTTGGATCCGGTTGACAACGCTGGAGCCAATATGCCCGGTGAAGTACAACGGCCTATCATGCTTTGAATTCTTCGTTTGCATATCTTCTTTGGTGAAAGAGATGCAGGGGAAGTGATGTGCCGCCAGATTGCATTGTTGGGCTGATGATTCTGGTTCTTCGGAAGATGGTTTGATCCGAGTCAAGAAGGCTTCGGAATCACTCAAGGCTTCTTGTAGTGCTTTCCGTGTATCCTTCGACAACCGCAGCAACTCGTATAGAGTTATCCGGGCCAGGATGTTGGCCAATTGTGCCATGATGTCAAAATGTGGTGGAGAGCTTGCATTCCCCGGTTTGTCTCGCCCAATTGGATGGTTGAGTCGAGACTGCCTCGGGTACTGAGCTTCTTGACGTACAGGCTCTTTTCCCTTATCCTTCTGCGGGATTCTCTCCGTAGCTGCTGGCGTTGGGGGAATGGCTGCAATCCCTAGTTCTGCCAGCATCTTAGAAGGTGGGGTTTTGGTACCCAACTGCTCGGTAGCATCCGGATACTTGAAGTGATATTCGTTCCCGCTCCGAGTTGCAAAAGCTTCTTGCTCGTCTTCAGAGAGCGGGAAGGTCGGAATTCTGTCGTCATCCTCCCCCGGTATGGCAGAGGCCCCGCAACAGGATTTGCCCTTCCTCTTCGACTTCTTCTTGTTCTTTGCGGAAGAGGTCCCGGCCCATTGTTCATCTCCGATCAAATCTGGATGAACCCACAAGATCTCGCCATTTGGGGCTGTGTGTGGCACAAGCCCTTTCTGACGTTGTTGGTGCGGATCATCGTTCACCGTCTTCACTGCCGCATTGATCACCGGCTTGTGTTGGAACCAACTCGAGGGAACAGATCCAAAGCTAATGGATACGGTGTTTGCACCCACCTTCTTCTCTTTGGGCTGTTTCATGGTGATAACCCCAACATCGATTAGGGCCTGAATTTTATCTTTGAGGGCGTAGCATACCTTGGTAGGATGATGCACCGCTCGGTGGAACGCGCAGTATTTTGGATCGTTGACCCTCTTGGCATCTTCTTGATCCTGAATCGGCGGCAGCTTGATCTTGTTGTTCTCCACGAGGTATTTAAAAATACCCGGGATTTCATCCTCTTTGAATGAGTAGACTTTCGGGAACCTCGGCTCCCCAACCTTTTGCTTCTGAGGCTATTGCTGCCATCTGGGTTGTTGAGGCGCCCTCTGTTGCTGCTGTTGCGGCTGCTGTGGCTGTTGCGGCTGTTGCGGCTGAGCTTGCACCTCAAAGACTTGATTTGCGACCACTGCATTTGCATGCGCCTTCCCTTTACCCTTGGGGGTAAAATTCGGTTGCGGGGCATTATTGGGTATTTGCCCTCTCTCCGCCTTCTTTCTCTTGAGGAATCGCTCGGCTCGCTCTCCCCGCATCTTCAAATCCTTCCAGGTTTTAGACGGCGCCATTCCCATGGCTTCAAGGATGTCGAGCGTCAAGTTGTTGTGGCAAGTCTCGAGGATGAAATCCTCGCTGACCGGATCCCTGCAATTCATAGCTTTGTTCCGGAATCTTTTCACGAAGTTTTCAACCGTCTCGCCGTTCTTTTGCTTTTCATCGAACAGCGTGCCGATTGAAACCTCGGTGTCATCATCAAAGAAATTAGTTAGAAACATGTCCTCCATGTCATCCCAGCCGTTGATGCTCCCGGGCTTGAGACGGCGATACCAATCGAAGGCAGCTCCACGAAGAGTGCCGACGAATGACCGCACCATGAGGGGCTCATTTCCGGAAATGATTCCCAAATGAGACTTAAAATAGATTAAGTGTTGGGTAGGGGAACCCTTCCCATCAAACGGCGTAAAGTTAATCAAGTTAAACTTTGCCGGATATGGGATCGATTCCCACTCCCTTGGGTATGGGCAGGGTATACCGGATCTTTTTACCTCTTGAGCGTTCATCAATGCATTGATTTTGCTCTCCAGGTCTTTCATCTTCTTGTCATCGCTCGTCTCGGCCTTTGAGTGGCTTCTGGGAGAGGCGACGTGGTCCTCTTTTACATTATCTTCCGCGGGACCACCCCCATTGTCGGTGTTGACAGGCGGGATATTGATATTATCCGCCTCCCGTTCAGTCTCTTCTGGATTCGGGGTATTGCGACGACCGGGCTCCCCTTGGTGAACCGTCAACGCCGCGATTTGCTGGTCGTGCATCTCCCTCATCCGCTGCAGGGTCATCTCCATTTCAAATTTGAAGCTTTCCTTTTGCTTGGCCAGGGCTTCTTCAAGTATTTTGGATACTTGTTCAGCACTGATCATGAGCGATTCGTAAGGTTGGCCCGCACTCGAGGCCGTGTCATCGGATGCCACCGCCGAGCAAGAGTCCGAATCAGCCTCTGACTCTTCTTCTTCTAAGGAGAGCCCAATTGGTACCCTTTGGTAGTTCTTTTGGCCGCTGGTTCCGGGCCACAACCGTGTCATGCACCGGGATATTTCGGCAAGCTGTTCTATGCTGAAAGGTTGTGTTGAATTTCCCCTGCCGGTCATGTTAACCGACACTCTTGGATATTCATCTCCTTGGCGGAGCGATTTCTTCTTATGGAAACGCTTCGGCTTAGAGAGTCTCTCGAACACCGAGATTCTTCTTGGGGGACTGTCACAACAACACTCGGACAGCACCGCCTTGATGATGTTGGCACACGGGCAGCGGGGCTCCCCATCCTACATACATCTTTTCCGGGGCTTTTCCATACCCCCAGCTCTGTAGTATAACTCATCAGCTTTGTAGCTGGAGCAACCTACAGAGTGCTGGTGGGTGTTCCCCGGCACAATACGCTCATCCTCAGATGAGTGTGCTTCCCTTTGAGGATGAGATGGTTTGTTGGATTTTTCAAGAGTGGCCCGTTCAATTTTACGCTTTTGTGAGCGTATGAACTGAACGGGCTCTTTTGTTTCGACTCGCAACCCAATGCGGTCGGTGACAGGGGCTTTCTCTTTGTTAATTTTCTTGGGGGGATTAACTCCACCCCCAGTCTGACTTTTAACTTGGCGACCTTTCAATGGTCCCAGCCGTTCTTTGAGGGGTATTCTACCTCGGTTCTCCGGTAAGGGACCGAGGCGACCCGACAAAGGAACCTGGGATCTTGAATGATCCCCTTGTTTATCTGGCTCCGTTGAGGGTGCCGGTACAGGAGGAACAGGTTTTAATTTGGCTGAACTCTGGGTGATAGCCTCACCCTTCTTGGTTTGAGGTGTTGGTGTCAATTTAGGAACCCGCACCAGTTTGCTTTTGGATGGCGTTTTGACCGCCGTTTCTTGCTGCATCTCCTCTGCCTTCTTTAGGAGGAGCCGGGCATGTGCAAGTAGAGCACGGCGCTTCTTGATTCGCTCCTCGAGCGTGGAGCGGTTCCTCTTGACGCGGATCCACTCACTCGCTCCTGATTGGGAGGGGAGGTTGATTACCTGCCGTTGCTTTTGCTGCTGCCTCGACTTCAGATCCTCTGCATAACACACTCCATCTTTTGACTCCTTGGCCTTGGCGAGTTGTCGAGCGAGACGTTGACGACGCCTTTGGAGCACTCTCTTTGATGGAGTTGGAACAGCATCACCTATCGCCTTTGTGGTGGTTGTAAGGGCCGGATCTATAGCCTTAACCACGCTGATCGACGCGGGGCCGTTGCGTGGTACGGGCGTAGTGGCAGCGATGGCGGAGTCTCGGATTGAGGAGTTGGAGATCCCGCGAGCTCTTTTGGGAGATGAATTCTTCCTACGCCGATGTGGAGAGGCGAATCTGGAGGAGGAGGAGGAGAGGTATTCTTCGAACTTCTTCTGATCGAACTCGTATTCGATCTCTTCATTCACCCGGATCTTGAAGGCCGGTTGCGTCACTCCGATCTCGGCAGCGAGGTCGGCGGCTCCCACTGTGGTCGCCAGCTTGTTTTCGGGAAAAGTTGCTGTTTTCATTGCTTTGAGATCTGTTACAACTTCAATCGTTACAACAGATTAAAATGAAAACAAAATGGTATTACAACTTTAGCGAAAATAAACACGAGATCCCGGTTTGGTGCGGTCTCGCTTGCGTGGGTTGTTGGCCTGTGACGGGGATGTCGATATCCGTGGACCGCCGACTCTTCAAGATCCTTTCCGGAAAATCCGGCAGAGTTTTGTCTATCCGCAAAGGGATATAGAAACAGAACTTCGTCGATCCGCGTGAGATCTAGAAGTTACAAGCTTATGTCTCGGCTAAAACGAGACACTAGCTCTTCTTAGTGTCACCTGCGAAGGGCAACACCAAGGAAAAGAAGGGAGAATGAAGAAGAAATCGATGAAGAGCTCTCACTCCTTAATCCGGCAGAGCTTCGCTGCTTTAAAAATTAGACTCCTTGCTCCGGCAGGGCTTCGCCGCTCCTCTTAGAAATTTCAGATCTCGAGGATAATCCCAAGACCAGAAATTTCTCTCCCAAAACCAAGGCCCAGAGAATGGAGGCCCTAGGGGCCTATTTATAGGAAACCAAGCAAGGGGGGGGGGGCTCAAAAAGCTCAAGGACGCCCCTGGGTGTCTCGGAATTTCCGAGACACCCTTGGGGTGTCTCGGATTTTCCGAGACACCCCGGGGTGTTTCGTGTCATCCGAGACGCTCCGCGGTGTTTTTTTGATTGCCTTCTCTGTGGTGTTGTTATCCGGACTTGGATTTGACTGATTCCGGTTGTGTTGGAAGCCCGTCGAGGAGTTCTGTAGATCCCATCGGTTGGATTATCAGTGTGGTGATCGGGACACGGCGGGCGTTGGCCCAATTGCGGTGATCGCGGGGTTTTCGGTCAATCCGTATCCCCGTGATTCTGACATTCTGTCGGCTCACGTAGTCCGTCGGTTGGCTTCAATCGCTCACCGACGTCGTTTGAACTCTTGTGAACCGGGTAGTGACGTTCAATCGTCGCTCGTTGACGCCGAGCTGTGTGCGGGGACCTATCGGTAATTTTTGATGCCTACAGCCCTTTAGAAAGAAAAAGAAAAGACTCTTAGAAAAGCATCTATACAAACAACAATCGTGAGCTGCTCCATGCATTACGTTGCTATTCTTTTTCTTCTTGAAATTTTGTGATGAGCTTGCTTACCATGGTGACAGTTATATCCTGGGTATTGGAAACCCATTGGATTCTTTAATATCAATGTACAAAAAATACAAATTGTCAACTTAACTCACTAACAATAACAACAAGCAGTGGAATCAATAGCAGAAAAAGTGGAAACTGAAGTGACATGTCATTAATCACAAAGACAGTCACATTCATCCCAAATACAGTCAGATAAAATCATGCCTGTGATATAGGATTTGTTAAAGATAATAAAAAAAAGTTATGGAACTGTGTTTCTTGGTGGAGTTTTTTAAACAAATGATCTGCATTTTGAACATGTAATATAGATTTCAAGGAATTATGCCCTTCATTAAGGGAGATGATCCGTAGCTCAACAGAAGATTAGTGGAAATTTCACAAATAAGAATGTCTTCACAAATCCCTTTTGTTCGTGGTTGAGTATGGATGTATAGGGTATACTATGGAATTTGTATGTGAGTGCAAAGGGAGGAGGCTTAATCAGATTGCTTGGCAACATGTTCCACTTGAAAGAACTTATTATTGCCATTTTGATAACTATACATGCATAGTTTGTGTGCATGTTATAGAGACAAACTTACATATGATTTTGTTAATAATAAAATTTAAACTCTAAACAATAAATCCATAATGTAAGTACCGGAAATCTAATTCAAGGGTAAATTTCATAAAACTCAGCTGAGCTTTGGCTTTATTTGCATAATACATTAATACCCCTTGAATCTTAAAAGTCTGGGAAAAATCATAAATTTTGGGGAGTGTCGCAAAATATCTCTGAAATTTCGAAAAGTTCCATCTGAACTTTGGTGCAAATTTCGGTGCAGGATTTGTTAGGAAAGAGAGGGTAGAGGGAAACAGGAAAAAATGAGGGAAGTTTGCTTTTTAACGGTTTGACTAAGAGTGGGTGGTTATTTTCTAAAAACGCAGTTCAGTTCATGAAACGTTTTGGAAGTTCTGGGGGTTTTGTGAAACTCCCTAAATTTTTTTCTCTAATTTTTAAAGTTGTAGGGGGTGTTGTGCAATTCAACCCAATATTTTTTTGTTTGGGTTTTGTTAGATTAAGTCTATTGGGTATTGGATTAATGCGCTGTGACCCGTTAACCAAATCCCTATATATATATATATATATATATATATATATATATATATATATATATATATATATATATATATATATAGTATCTGAATAAATTAAGTTAGGGTTTTGCTCTTTCTATTATCTCTTTCTACATGGTATCAGAGCATGAAATCCTAGCTGTCACAAATCCTCATTCAAAAACCCTAGCCGCCGCCGCCTTTTCTCCTTGCCGCTGCCGCTAGTCGCCGGTATAGCCGCCGCTACAGTACCGCCACCGCTACAGTGATACCACTGCTACAGTGCCATCGCATGTTTGTTTATCCTTTTTTCCATGGTCTTGAATAGGTGATTCGAGGTCACATATGACCCGATCCGGTCATCTACTAATGCCTATTTTTTGATCTACTCTTAGTTTATGTTTAAAGAACAAATCTCTACTACTGTCTTGGCTATTTGACTACTACCCTGCCTATTTGACTACTACCTGCCTACCACTATTGTGTAACAATATCGGAAACAGATCTCTCCTCCTCTTCTACATCTCCCTCTACTGCTGCTGGTCAGACTTCTGTGCCCAATGTAGTCTTAGGGACTACAATAAAATTAAATGGTAAAAACTATCTGCTCTAGGCTCAGGCTTTCCGCATCTTCATTATCACTCAGAGAAAACTTTCACATCATCTGGTCTCTCCTCCACCCACCACAGATCCCACCTATAGTTCATGGCTCTCGTCTGATTATTGTGTTATGACATGGCTTCTCAACAGCACAGAACCACAGATTAGTAGCAGTGTTTTATTCTTAACCACTGCGAAGGAGATGTGGGACAGCTTGAAGATTATGTACGGGAATGAGAAGAATGCTTCCCGTGTATTTGAGATTTATGAGCGACTGTTTGCGCTCAAACAGGGAGATAGGTTAGTTGCACAGTTCTTTGGTGAGTTAAAGGGACTGATAGACGAACTGGAGATGCATCAGCCTGCAGTAGCTGATGTGGCGACGTTGTTGGGATACCACCGTGACTTGGTAGTTTCTTTCTAGATTGCACCCTACCTTACAGTCCCAGGTGAGAGGACAGATATTAGATGGAGATACCATCCTCTCACTGACTGCTACATTCTCTAGAGTCATGCAGGTCTCTACTGGTGTTTCTTCTGATACATCTGGACTGTCTCCACCTTTAGTGGATCAGTCTGCCATGTTCTCTAGTAGAGGCAGAGGTCGCGGTCATGGTCGTGGTCGTGGTCGTGATTCTGTAGGAGGATGTGGCTCTTTTAGTGGGAGACATGGTGATTCTGATAGGAGTTCATGTCAGTGTGGTTATTATGGGAGGACCAATCATATTTCTGAGAAGTGCTGGGAGAAGTTTGGTCGTCCTTAATGGACCTAAGTAGCCGATGTCGAGTCGATTCGCTTACCTATTTCTACTACTACTTCTAGTAATCCAGCTACTATTGTTCCTACTGTTCAGATCTCTCAGGAAGATTATGAGAGGTTACGCCAGCTAGAGCTCTCTCGGAATAGTCATTCGGCTACTCATGCTTCCTCTTCAGATATGGATGCTTACATAGCTTCTCCTCATGAACCATGGGTACTAGATTCTGGAACCTCATCCCATATAACAAGTATAAAGGATCGTTTTATCTCTTTACAGCTTTCTGATAAGTTTCCCTCCATTCGCATCGCTGATGGTACACTTTCTCCAGTTCTTGGTGCTGGAGTAGTTCATGCTACTTCCTCTTTGAAACTCACTGATGTGTTATATGCTCCTAAATTCCCTGTTAGTTTATTATCCATTAGCAAGTTCACAAAGCACAATAACTGTAAAGTCACCTTCTTTCCTTCTTATTGTGTTTTTCAGGACCTAGCAACTGGAATGACGATTGGTTCAGGGTATGAGAGAGGAGGTATGTACTATTTGGACGACAGTGTGTCGGGTGCTGGTCTTGTTATAGTATAGCTTGATTCTACCTTATTGTGGCACTGATGTCTGGGTCATCCTTCATTATAGAAACTTAGATCGATAGTTACTGTTCAATCTTCTCTTTCTTCTTTAGGTTGTGAGTCATGTGAACTGGGTAAGCACCATCATGCTTCTTTTCATAGTCGTGTCGATAAACACAGTAGTTTTACATTTGAGTTAGTTCATTTTGATGTCTGGGGTCCTTGTCGTGTTCCCTCTGTGAAGGGTTTTTGATATTTCATTGTTTTTGTTGATGATTTCTCTAGCATGACTTAGCTATATTTGTTAAAAGAGAGGTTTGAAGTCTCGCATGTTATTAAACTTGTTTATAATAAAATAAAAACCTAGTTCTCTACTTCTGTTCATATTCTTCATACTGATAATGCTTTAAATATATGAAAAATAATGTTTCAAAATTTTGTGCTCTTAATGGTATTATTCATCAAACTTCATGCTCTCACACTTCACAACAAAATGGAGTTGCTGAGAGGAAGCATAGACATATTCTCGATGTTGCTAGAACACTGATGATACATATGAATATTCCAAAGTACTTGTGGCTGATGTTGTCCTTACTGCCTGTTATTTGATTAATCGAATGCCTTCCTCTGTTCTTGATGGTTTGATACCATTCCACTGTCTTTATCCTGCTAAAAAATGTTTTTTTTTGTGATTCCTCAAATTTTTGGTTGTACGTGTTTTATTCAGGATTTGACTGCTGGTTTGGATAAATTATCTCCTAGGTCCATTAAGTGTGTGTTTGTTGGATACTCACGTACTCAAAAAGGGTATAAGTGTTATCATCCAACCAGCAGGAGATATTTTGTTTCTGTTGATGTTACCTTCTTTGAGTCTGTCCCATATTTTTCCTCTGGCTCCACTACCTCTGTCAGTCCATAGGTACCACTACCTTCTACGGCTCCCACTACTATTCCTGTATCTGCTCCTGTGTCTACTGTACCAAAGCCTCTACTAACATACTCTCGCCGTCCTAATGTACATACACCTATCTCTACTTCTGCTGACTCTTCTTCTCTAACCGTAGGTTCATCTCATGTCGAGCCTGATATCTCTTCTGACTTAGATGTTCTTATTGCTCTTCGTAAAGGTAAACAGTCTTGCCCAAAATATCCTATCTCTCTTTTTGTCTCTTATGACCGTCTCACCCCATCCTTTCATTAGTTTGCTTTGTCCTTGTCCACTATATCTTTACCCAGGTCATATGAGGAAGCTTTGTTAGTAGCCGCCTGGAAACAAGCTATGGATAAGGAGATGAATGCACTGCTTTCTAGAGGGACTTGGGATTTGGTCTATCTACCTACTAGAGTAATTGTGGTTGGTTGTAGATGGGTGTATACCTTGAAATATTACCCTAATAGGTCTGTTGATAGATATAAAGCTCGCCTGGTTGCTAAAGGATATACCCAGACATATGGTATTGACTATTTTAAGACTTTTTCTCATGTTACGCGTCTCAACTCCATTCGAATTCTCTTCTCTCTGGCTGTTAATCTGGATTGGAAGATGCATCAACTAGATGTGAAGAATGCTTTTCTTTATGGTGATTTGGACGAGGAGGTTTATATGAAGCAACCTCTTGGGTATATTGCTTAGGGGGAGAATATTATCTGCAGACTGAGAAAGGCCATCTATGGGTTAAAATAGAGTCATCGAGCTTTGTTTGATAAATTCAGTAAGGTTATTTCTAGTGTAGGTTTCCAACACTACCATTCTGATCACTCTGTCTTTCTTCGACGCACAACAATTGGTTTGGTTATTTTAGCCGTTTAAGTTGATGATATTCTGCTCACTGGGAGTGACTCTATTGCCTTAGTAGAGACTAAGGAGTATCTAAATCGTCATTTTATCACTAAGGACATGGGAAAGCCAAAATATTTTCTTGGGATTGAAGTTGCATATCAAAGACATGGCCTGTTGTTGTTCCAAAGGAAGTATGTGCTAGATTTACTAGAAGAAGTATGTCTCTCGGGATGCAAACCTTCAAACACTCCAATGGAGGCAAATATTTATTTGTGGCGTGATGATACCTCTCTACTAGATGATGTTGGACGATACAGGAGACTGATTGGTAAACTAATTTATTTGACAGTTACCAGACCTGATATTACCTTTGTAGTGGGTGTACTGAGTAGGTTTATGTACAAACCTAAAGAAGTTCATTGGACAACTGCTCTGAAGATTTTGGCATATATCAAGAGTTGCCCTGGTAAGGGATTGCTATATAAGAAGCATGGACATACTCATATTTCTGCTTTCTCTGATGCTGGTTATGTAGGAGATATGAGAGACCAGAAGTCAACCTTAGGATTCTGTACTTTTATTGGAGGTAAACTTATCACTTGGAGAAGCAAGAAACAATATGTAGTATCACGGTCTAGTGTAGAGGCCGAATATAGAGCAATGGCTCACACTGCTTGTGAGAATTGAGATGGTGTGGCTACGAAAGTTTATGACAGAACTTGGTTTTATTCAACCTGGACCCATGCCTATGCATTGTGACAACCAATCTGCCATTTACATTGCACAGAATCTTGTATTTTATGAGAGGACAAAACATATTGAAGTTGACTGTAATTTTGTCAGAGATGCTTGGGAGAATAAGATAGTATGTCTCATATTCACTCCATCCTCACAACAACTTGCTGATATTCTTACCAAGGCTACGTCTTCAAAGGTGTTTTCTACTATATGTGACAAGCTGGGCATGGTGGATATTTATACTCTAGCTTGAAGGGGAGTGTTAGATTAAGTCTATTGGGTATTAGGTTAATGGGCTGTGACCCATTAACCATACCCCTATTTGTATGACTATATATATATCTCTAGTATCTGAATAAATTAAGTTAGGGTTTTGCTCTCAATATTATCTCTTTCTACAGGTTTCAAATCTCAATGCCTGTCGGTTTCATATTTCTTTATTGATAAGTTTTGGAATTTTCAATTTGGGTATTATCAAATCAGAATTCTTGGTATATGAAAAAAGTACAGATTGTAAACATAATTTTTATTTATTGATTATGGTTTAACTTTTACAATATAACACTATCAAATTAGCTTTTAATACTATAGACTTTCATCACTATTTTAAAAAGGGGCCTGGATGCCCACATAGGCGACCAACTAGGTGGAGGCTGTGCATAGAGCATTTCATTTTTGACTTTAGTTATCTTGATTTAAGCGACATGTGCACCTACACGAGCTACGCTACTTAACTAGGCAAGACTAAGTTAAAAATGGGTAGGCATTCCATCCACCTCAGATATTCTCTAGTGTGAGTTCTTCTTCCTCTATCTATTCGTCTTTTCATTCGTTGTCCCTACGACTGAATCAACCAATCATTATTAGCAACATCTGCTTATATGTGTCATTATTAGCCAAACGACATTGATGGTTTACAATCAGTTCAAATTGGCATCGCCTAAAATCTGATACAATTGAGATGTTAAATATCAGTAATAGCCAATACATCAAAATTTGACTAAGAAAAAGCGAAACACTAGTTGTGATTATATCAAACAACTCATTGTATAAGTTAGTCATTAGTTATTTTATTAATTTCTTAAAATCGCCATTTTCAAGGAGCTGAACATGCCAAAATTAATGATCATGCCAAATCCTTTGGAAAAGTAATAATTATTATTTTTCATGTTTAAGAACAAGTGGCGACAATGCGTATGCATTATTTTAAATATTCATGATATGGCCTGATATATCGCTCGATATATCCCTTTGTAGTGCTTGTCGCTACCGATATGGCCTCGAAATATCCTTTACCATATTTTGGCAAAAATTGGGTGATATATCCTGATCTATTAGCTAATGTATTGGCCGATGTATCCTTTTATATGGCTTGTCCTAGAACAATGCACACCGCTTGCCAATTTTTGGGCAAGATATCATGATTTTTATCTATATTAAATGACATTTTGGCCTAAAAAACCAGGCAAAGTGTTGCAACGTCGTTTTGTACTTTTGTTTGTTTTACAAGGTTGACTAATGATCCTAAACATATATTATTTACATTTTGTATGCTTAGATTTCATTACGTATGCTGATATTACATTTTAGTGCATTATACTATATAGCAAACATCCATTATGGCATTCCAATATTTTCCACATATCTCTGATATTTCTCCGATATCCACAATCCGATATGAATTTTGGCATCAGATATTTCCCCAATATCCGATATTTGAAACCTTGGCCTATAGCTCAAAACAAAGTTAGGACCATTGAAATTGACTATGACAATCCTTAATTTCCATCATTCTGCATTGTTTTATCGATAGTTTTGAACCCCATTTTTCTGTTGAATATCTTTATTAAGTGCATAGTATTGATGCCAAAATTTGCGAGTAACATATTTCTCCTCTGTGCTATCTTTTCTTTCCTTCTTTCTTTCTTTCTTTCTTTCTTTTTTTTGTTATTTTGCTAATTCACATGAGTGGTAAACCGTATATTTTCACCATCTTTGATTAAATTAATGGATCTTTTGGTAAATATTGCTAGGGCCATGGTGTTGTTCTAGTAAATACGGATGAAGCGGGTACATTATCAGTAACAAACTTTCACCTTCTTTTTGTGGTAAGGAATGCCCGTTTCTCTAACTTTCTCATTCTACTATGAACAATACTTTGTTGCATAAAGCAAGTTATTAACAACTACCTTTCACATCTCCTACATAAATAATTTCTGGATGATTTTTAGATTTTAAGTAAATGTTGTTACTCATGGACTGTGCTAATTACTAGTTCTTGTGGTCATTGAAAGTTGTAGCACATAAATTATACTTTAACTATGCACATTGATACTTGATGTGTGTTTTAAGAATTCACTTCAACTCCTCCCCTACAGTTTTTAAGACTTATCTGCCACAATCAGATCTGTCTATGGACTTTTTGTCTGTTCTCCTTTTTTGACAAAAGGAAATGTATGTGAAGTCCTCTGATTAACTATATTTGTCATTTGTTATGCATTTCTTTTGAACTTTGTAAGTTGGAGTTACTTGTGCGTGTGCAAGCCAAATTTCTTTCTTGTTGTCAGATTCAGGATATGACTTTGTCAATAAATCTGCTATTGTTGTCAGAAAATCACTCAGTTATATGATTGCTCATTTTGCTTGAACGCTTTGCTTCTAACTTTTTCACAACTTTAAGGAAAAGGTAACTTATAAATGGTAAGCTTTGTTGCTTGTTGAAAAAAACCCATTACATAACTCGTTATATTGCGTTATGTAACCTAACTGGCCTTCAATGTTATATTAACATTGTGAAATAACTCAGACATATTATAACTCTATGTTATTATCGTTATTTTAGTATAATTTACATTATTTCAATGTAACCTATGCTATTTCAATATAAGTTCTGGAGACTTAAGAGTATGTCCTTTCTTAAAGCTTGAAGTAGTTAGGTATTTACCTTTGAACTACTTGTTATGCTTTCATGTCTTGTGTTGGTGATGTTATTATGTGATTGTGAAATTATGAATATGACTATTAAAACGAATGTAATTATGAATGGCCTAAAATTTATAATCATATATTTGAGTATTTGAGTGTGATACTTCCTAGTAAATCTATATAGGTTGTATTAAACTAAATAATTTTTATTAAAATATTTTTGTATCATGATATTTTATTCATAAATTTTAAAATTATTATGAATATCTTTTATATATTTTCAAATTAAACTGTAAGAAACTATTATGTTCCTAGTTGAGATGTTATGTTTGAAAATTTTGATAATTATAATTATTAAAGTCATTATGAATAGTTTATATTTGTAAATTATGTGCTAAATAATAAAAAAAATAACTTATGTTATGCATTATGTTTTTTTGCATTTTTTTCCTTTACAGGAAGTAGAGTGCTATGCGTTATCATTATTTTCAAACATTGTTGTTGTCTATGCTTAATCATTTATGACTTCTAACTTAGTGTTCTCATTTATAAATGGTAAGCTGTATGATCCCTTTCTGGAGAACTCCTTCCTTGACATGGCACATCTGTCTAATCAAATATCCTTGTTGTAGTTATGAATTCCTTTTTATCTTTACTTTTATCTCTTTCTCCAACATTTCTGTATGTAATTCCATTTCTCTCCTATTTTCAGATCCTTCTCATTTTATTCCTTTGAAGTTTTTTCCTTTATCTAATTTTTTTCCTCGAAGTCTTACTTTATTCCCTTTGTAGATTTCTAACTGTCAAAAATCAGTATTTCTACTCCTTATTTCTAAAAGAATTTTTAAGGGCTTTAAATTGCACCCAATTTCTAACCCCCAGTGGCCAATCTCCTTCTGTTGCTTGTAAGACATTTATAACTATGCTAATACATATCTATAGAGATGCCTATTTCTTGTTTTGTTGTTAATATATCTACAAATTTCTTTTACAGAGCGAAGCATCTCGGGATATAATTAAACTTGGCACAATACCATTGGCAACAATCGAGAAATTCACTAAACAGGTTTGTGTCCCTGAACAAATCATAGCACTTTCCAAGACTTGCTAAGATTTTTGAAACGGAAATTTATGTGTCACTCATC
Organism: Asparagus kiusianus; assembly: GCA_022839385.1. Classification (NCBI taxonomy): domain Eukaryota; kingdom Viridiplantae; phylum Streptophyta; class Magnoliopsida; order Asparagales; family Asparagaceae; genus Asparagus; species Asparagus kiusianus. The sequence goes on along the minus strand of BQKN01048957.1, from coordinate 950 downwards.
ATTTTAATTCAAATAGATTAAGTTTGATAACTTTGCTTAAATTGCTACCGAGCCAAAGCATATAACTTTTGGATTTGTCTGGATTTGTCCAATATATACTCTTTCTTGGCTTCATCCAAATCACATGAAAGACTTTCCCGATAGTACTTGAAAGATCCTAAATCAGCTTGAAGACTAATAGATCAGTTGTTGAGAAGACCAAACACACCCAACCAGTCCTTTGCATGTTAGAGTTCAATTTCTGTTAAGAAGTAAATTAAATTTATGCCCTTTCTTTATTATAAGGTTTGTGCTAATAACTTGCACTATGTTCTGGTGTTAACTATTAAGTAAAATCTTGTCTTTGTTGTCTGATTATTTTACACAAACGATAAGTCATATATTCCTCTATAATAATGGGAGGATCCAAAATCCACTATTCATGCCATAGTAAATGCTACAGCAAATACTGTAGCATTGTTATTGTAGCACAGCCAGGAGGATCCAAGATTCACTATTCATGCTACGATAAATTACTGTGCCATTGTAGCACAGGCGGCACTGTAGCATTTTTAAAACAGTACTGTAGCATTATTACAAATAGCTCATGTGAGATACTGTAGCATGTAAAAAGTTTACTGTAGCATGCACAAAAACTGTATTAAAACACAGAATTACTGTAGCATAAATAAAAAATGGAGGCCGTGCTTTGCACGGGATACATACTAGTGTAAAATGATCAGGAAATGCCTAATCTTTTTAGTGACAATTGGTGAACCAAGTTGTTTGGTTAGCTCCATCCGCTGATCCACAGATTACACTTTTTTCTCTCGAATAATCTTGTTTTCCAAATAGCCTATGAGAATTGATTACTTTACCATGCACTATCTTATCATGTGTGAGGCATATGCAACATGTTTTTTATTTCCTTGTGGGGTTTAAATGACTTTCATTTGCCATTGTCATTTCCG
>BQKN01048945.1:0-10183 GCA_022839385.1 Asparagus kiusianus | reverse complement strand
CCCTATAAATAGAGGGGGTGGTTGTTCATTTGAGAGGACTTTTGGGTAGAACTTCTGAAGAGCCGAAACTCTGCTGGATTGTGACCTCAACTCGGAGTTGTGAAGGCTTGAAGACTTGGACACTCGGATTCGGTTCTTGGCGAGCACCCGCACCAAACAAGGCAGGAGTTCGAAGGAATCTAATCCTCAGATCTACGTCGTTATACTCCGGATCTAAGCTTGGTTCTTAGATCCCGAGATTCGAGCGGTCGTTTCCTTGGTGAAACGATCCCTCCCGGCTATTATCTCCTTGGTGGGATAATACCCGTAATACGTCGTAGATCTGCTCGGATTCAGATCTCGCGGTCGTCCACGGTAAACAACCCCGGCGCAGGCAAACAACCCACAAAGCGAGTGACCGGATAACAGGAGCTCGCGATCTGTTCGACAAATAAGGAAAGTTGTAATTTTTCTTTATTTTCTTTGATTTTCATTGTAAACCGGATCTTATAAAAAAAACCGGATCTCTTTGTAACGCAAAAAGCTGTTAATTGAGTGCAATGACATCGATAATGAAGAAAAGTCTGATTTTTCCCGCGAACAATCTGGCGACCACAGTGGGAGCCACCGATCTCGCTGCCGAGATCGGAGCGTCGTAGCCGCGGATCTCGATCCCGGTCGTGGAGGAGGTCGAGTACGAGTTCGATCAGCAAAAGTACGAGGAGTACGTGTCCTCGTCCGGATCTACCTCCTCCCCCAAGTCCAAAAAGTCCCAGAAGTTCTCCTCTAGGAGAAAGGTGCGTTGGTGCGAAGAAGTTGAAGCCACCAACGACAACCTCACCCCGATCGGCGCCGAAGTTGCGTCGGGTGAAGTTCCACCGGCCTCTAAGCAGGTCAAGTCCGCCATTAAAGGCGTGGTGACTCTCTCCAAGAGAGCCCGCCAGAGGCAGCGTCAACGCCTCGCGAAGCAATTCGCCAAGGCCATGGAGTCCGTTGACGGGGTCCGCTACCATGCGGATCTGAAGAGCAAACGAGGCAAACAGCCTCAACAACAAGTGAAGGGTGGTTCCTCCAAGCCATCAACTATGGAGTGGGTTCGTGTCAAACGGAATCGCTCGACGCTGGAGGAGCGTATCCGCAAACGCCGCGCTTTATCGGCGCAAGCATGGGCTAAAGCTGAAGAAGCTCGGCGGAAGCTGCAGAAGGAGGTGGTCAAAAAGCCGCCACCAACTCGCAAGGTATGGAGGCCGAAGTCTGAAGCGGTTCAGGCTAAGGAGCAAAACCCGCAGCCTCCGAAGATTCAACACCCGGCAAATTAATCCAAACAGCCGGTGATTTCTGCAACTGCTCTGGGAGATCCCGCAGGATCATCCCAGAAGAGAAAGTCAGTTTTGGAGCGCCTCGGTCCAATTCCCAAAGAACGAGGCAAAACTCCAATCCAAGAACGCTTGGGGCCAATGAAGAAGTCCCAAACAATTCAACATGCTGGGGGTCGCCGTAACCCTCAACACTTGGAGAAAATCGCGGCACCCAAGCACACAACTTTGCGCATCGAGGTGGAAGAGCCCGCTGAAGATTCACGCTCACAAAGACGCGTTTTAAGGCGTGTGACTCTGGATGGTCCGAAGAAGACAATTCATCCTCAGAAGGAAACATTGTCGTCTGATGACGACGACGTTATACCTGGGAGAGCGTGCCAACACACGATAGGTTGCTCCAACCTTCAAACGGACGAGCTGTACTATCATGCCGGGGGTACGAGTAAATCCAGAAAGAGGAGCCCTCGAAGGTTCGAAACTCAGTGTCCTTGCTCGAAGCTTATTCGGGCGGTACTGTCGGAATGCAATTGTGTCAAGGCAGTCCCTGAGAGAGTCTCGGTGTTCGAAAGACTCAGCACTGGAGCATCGAAACCAAGGCATAGGCGTTTCTAACGAAGAAAAACGATGGTCAAAGATGGTGAACACTCAAGGGTCACCGCCAATATGACCAGCACAGGAATATCGGCTCAGGATAACCCCGAGGCGATTCCAGAAATACCCCGACGAGTAACTCATCTTCAGTTCGGAGCTATCATCCGTGCAACGTATGGTAGGGTTCGAACAAGAGTACCTTCGGGAGATGAAGAATCAGATGCCGGCTCAGCAATCGCATCTGATAACACCGTGTCCAGTGAAGGACAGCCCCACGAGTCGTTCATGATAAGTGCGGAGCAAGTGGCCAAGATGCTTGAAGATGCCATGGCCAAACAACAGGAAAGCTTTAGGTTTGAAATGCAAATGGCCATGCAGAACATGAGAGAGATGCATGACCAACAGATTCAAGCATTGAGGAACCAACAAGGCGAACCTAGTCGTCAGACCCAGAACAACCTGGAAGATGAGGACACAAATGAAGCTCGCAATACCAATATCCCTCCCATCAATGCAGGGGGTGGTAACGAGAACGCCCGTGAAGACACAGGTGAAAGCCTAAAGATCAAAAATCTCGAGAGCAAAATCAATACATTGATTTCAGCTCAAGAGATAAAAAAGACGGGCATTCCCTGTCCGTACCCAAGAGAGTGGGAATCAATCCCATATCCGGCAAAGTTTAGTCTAATTAACTTCACGCCGTTTAATGGGATGGGTTCACCTACTCAGCATTTGATTTACTTCAAATCGCACTTGGGGGTCATCTCTGGTAATCAGCCTCTGATGGTGCGGTCATTCGTTGGCACTCTTCGCGGAGCCGCCTTCGATTGGTATCGTCGCCTCAAGCCAGGAAGCATAAACAGCTGGGACGACATGGAGACTAAGTTCCTCACGAACTTCTTCGATGACGATACCGAGATCTCTATCGGATCGTTGCTCGATGAGAAGCAGAAAGACGGGGAGCTAGTCGACACCTTTGTCAAGAGGTTCCGGAACAAGGCGATGAATTGCCGGGACCCAATCACTGAGGAATTCATCCTCCAGACCTGCCACAACAACCTTTCACTGGATGTGTTGGAAGCAATGGGCACAGCACCATCCAAGACCTGGAAGGACTTGAAGGTTCGAGGAGAGCAAGCTGAGCGATTCCTCAGAAGAAAGAAGGCGGAGAGAGGCCAACCGGCAACAAATCCTCCGAAGCAGAACTTCAACCAAAAAGGGAATGGTAAGGCATATGCTAACGCAGTTGATGCTAATCAAACTTTCCAACTGCAATCTCAACAGCAGCCGCAGCAGCGAGCGCCACAACAATCGCAGCCGCATTGGCAGCAACGGTCTCAGAAGCAGAAGTCTTCAGAACCGAGGTTTCCTAAAGTATACTCCTTCAAGGATGATGAAGTTCCCGGCATCTTCAAGTATTTGTTGGAAAACAAAAAAATCCAGCTGCCAGCGATCGTAGATCAAGAGGGAGCTAGCAAAGTGACGGATCCGAAGTACTGCGCGTATCACAGAGCGGTCCATCACCCTACGAGGTCATGCTACCAACTCAAGGACAAGATCCAGGCGTTAATTGATGTGGGTGTTATAACCCCGAAGCCTGCCAAGAATGTAGGAGCAAACGCGGTGTCAATCAGCTTTGGATCGGTGCCTACAACTTGGTTTGAGCCAAAACGCATCACCAAAGTCGGGATGAAGACGGTGAACGACGACCCGCACGGACAGCGCCAAAAGGGACTTGTGCCACACACAACCCCGAACGGCGAAATCCTCTGGGTTCATCCGGATCTCATTGAAGATGAACAGTGGGTCGGATCATCATCCAAAAGGAAATCAAAAGGCAAGGGAAAATCCTGTTACGGAATTTCTGCTATTCCAGAGGAAGACGACGAAGCAATTCCTGCTTTCTCATTTTCTGACAATGAACATGAAACTTTTGTAACCACCAGAAATGGGAACGAACATCGGTTCAAATATCCAAATGTCTCTGATCGACTAGCTGAGGTAGGGATGACCATAACTTCCCCCGCATTTGCTGAAAGAAACCGACAGGAGCCCCTGCACCAAGATGTTCCAAACCCGAGGCAGTCTCGAGTCAATCAGCAGATTGGAAGAGATAAATCGGGAGATTCAAACATTGCTTACCACTTCAAGGTTATGACCCAATTGGCTAACATCCCAGTAAAAGTAACTCTACACGAGTTATCACGTCTTTCTAAGAATACTAGGGATGCGTTCAACATTAGTCCTGACCAGCTCACTCAAATAGTTCAAGAAGCGTTAATCAAGCAGAAAGAAGAATTTGAGGATAAGATGGGATTGGCTATGCGACAAATAAGAAAGCTGTAAGCTGAAAGGTGTAAATGTTGCGCTACACCAGCCATGCCTATTCCATACAGGACAAGTGACAACAGTCCGAATCTGAATATGGTCATCAAGACTGATTCACCCCTCGGTAACGCTGGGGGTGATATGACCGCACCCTTCAATGACGCTGGGGGTAGCCCAATTCCTTCTTCTCACCATCACTCAAAGAGAGATGGAGATGAAGACAAAAAGCAGAAGGAAATCGAGTCTGTTACCACCTCGACTAGATGCTATCCCAAAAGAAAGAGAGTTGAGGAAAGCCAACCAGAGTCCGTACCCAGGTTCGCTACTGACCAAACATCACAACGACAACTACGGGAGCGATCGCCACAACAGTCGCTTCAGATGCAACGATACTCCTTCAAGGACGATGATGTTCCAGCCATCCTTAAATATCTTCTGGAAAATGACAAAATCAAGCTCCCACCTATCAGAGATCAGGAGGAAGCTAACCGGATTTCAGATCCAAAATATTGTGGGTACCATAGGAGGGTTCTTCATTCCACGGAGACTTGCTACACCCTCAAAAATACGATACAAGCCTTGGTTAAAGTCAGCGTCTCAATAGTAAAACAAACCGAATGAGAACGACTAACACCACTCCGACAAGTATAAGAGTATAAACTGCTCCTTCCTACACTCCAATAGGTATATGAGTCTAAACTATTTCCTACTGTTGACGGGAAGTTCCTGGAGAATTTTTATATCTCAAGGATAACCCGGTCATATAACTGATTGTAATGTCAAACCCAGCGTTACAAGGAAAGCTGAGGGTGGATAACTAATGTATCGGGGAGTTCCGGGAAGAATATCACGTGTGGTATTCTTAAGGATAACCCAGTCACTATAGAAGAGATGAATAAGAAATCCACATTCAAGCTCTTATTGTCAAATTCTAACTCTCATCCACCCCATATTCGTTAGTGTACGGATGTGAAGTTGTGCTACCGCTGGAGATTCAAATCCCCTCTCTTCGGATCGCTTTTGCAACGGAGATGACGACCGAAGAGCAACATCAGAAATGTCTTGAAGAACTCGAAAGGTTGGACGAAAGGCGATTGGAAGCTTAACAACACATTGAGTTCTATCAAGCCAGGATATCCAGAGCCTTTGACAAAAGGGTTCGCCAAAGAAGCTTCAAGGAAGGAGATCTGGTTCTCGCTGCGCGTCGACCAATAATCCTCACCTCCAAGAAGAAAGGTAAATTCGAACCTAAGTGGGAAGGACCGTTTGTAATAGACACAGTCTATTCAAATGGCGCTTACCGCCTAATTTCTTTAGAGGGCGTCAGGCAATTAATGCCAATAAATAGGAAGTTCCTGAAAAAGTACTATCCCTAGTACATTCAGGATAACTCATTTATCGGGAAGTTCCTTGAAGAATATTACATTTAATATTCTAGAGGATAACCCAAAATAATTCTTTTTCCTCCAAAATCCCTCACTGATCAACTCCAATTGACAGTGAGTCCACCAAAAAAAATGTTCTTCTGGCCCTCTTGATTCTTTCCATGAACAAGAGGTCCACTTTCAGTTCGGAGTCCCCTTTCGATAAACGAAAGAACTCCCTTTCTTTTCTCTTTGGTTAAACCTTCTCATGGTTATAACCGAAGTTGAAATTTCACTTCGATAAACGGAGAACTCATCTTTCGATCAGATAACCAATCCTATAAAAGGTAAGTTCATCTAGATCTTTCGGATTCTCGGAGTGGAAATCCCACTTCTAATTTCCTTCTTGCACTGGAAATAGAATATAAAATTCTTCCTTTCCAGAATCAAGGAATAGAATATAAAATTCTTCCTTCCTTGCTCGGGGAATAGAATATAAAATTCTTCCTTCCCCACACCAACTCCTTTTCCAAAATTTATCAATTTAGGATTCATCCTAGGAAGTTTATCCCGAATCCTAAGCAGGGATAAGTCTGCGCCTAACACGCGCTGCCGGTTTAGTCTTTCTCCGTAGAAAAAGACACCAGAGTTTGATTCTGGAGTATTTTATCCTGAAACCTAAGCAAGGATAAGTCCGCGCCTAACACGCGCCGCCGGTTAGTTCTTAACCGTTGAAAAGAACGCTCGTCCACATATTCAACATTGTGGCAGGTTGTTATTAATAACACCAAAATCCATGCCTTACACGTGTGGGGAATTTCATCCTGAATCCTAAGAAAGGATAAGTCGACGCCTAACACGCGTCGCCGGTTTAGTATTTTTCCGATTGAAAAAGACACCAGAGTCTGACTCTGGGGACCTTTATCCCAAAGCCTAAATAGGGATAAGCCAACGTCTAATACACGTTGCTGGGTAGCCTATTCCCATAACAATGACAAAGTCTACATATTCAAAGTTGTAGCACGAAGTCTAAGGGAGTTCATTCCTTTAGCGCAACGTCACACGCGGAACGGATTAAAACAATCCGCGTGTAAGCCCGACTCAAACAGTAGTCGGTAAGAGCACACCAAATCCGTTAAAGGCTGAGGATTTGCCAAAAATCCTGGGTCAACGTCTCATACACGTTGCTGTTTAGTCTTTTCACAGGAGAAAGACAAAGTCTACGTATTCAATATCGTAGCACTAAAAGAGTTAACTCTTTTAGCTTAACGTCACGTGCGGAACGGATTTAGACAATCCGCATGCTAGCCTGACTCAAACGGTAGTCGGTAAAGGCTCATCAAATCCGTTAGAGGCTGGGGGTTAGCCAAAAATCCTAAAGCCAACACCTAACACGTGTCGCCGGGTAGCCTATTCCCGTAACAATGGTGAAGTCTATGTATTCGGCATCATAGCACGAAGTCTCAGAGAATTCAATCTTTGAGCGCAACGTTACATGCGAACGGATTCAAACAATCCGCATGCTAGCCCGACTCAAACGGTAGTCGGTAAAGGCTAATCAAATCCGTTGATGGCTGAGGGTTTGCCAAAAATCCTGTAAGTATTATGATCATCGGGTTCACAGAGAAGCATAATGACGAAAAGAAGAGTGCGCTAAAGAAAAGACTTTGTTTTTTTAATAAAATCAAACCAAGTTGAGATACAAGAAAACGTCTCAAATCAGATCTGACAAACTGAAGGAAGCAATTTTAGCCTTGACAGTGGCAAGTTCCTCGGCGTGTTCCGCCCGAACCCTCTCCCCTTCTTCCTTCTGAAGCTTGGCATACGCAAGAATGGCGGCAGTGTCGGCAGTTACGTCTTCTCGGCGCAACGTGTGAAGAACCTCCAGCTCTCTTCTATAAACATTTTGAACTCTGGTGCTCTCAAGCTCAAAATCTTTTAGAGTCCTCTCCCCTTGGGCGGTCCTAATCCCCGTCCTATCAGCAATATTGTTATAAGCATCCATGTTAGTCTGCAGACGACGTTGCCGTTCATGCAAGTTCGCAACGATAACTTCTTGCTCTGAGATACGTCTCTCCCGGGCCTTACGCTCATGCATCCTCTGAGTCTGAGCATCAATCATAAGTGGCGTGGCCTCGTCATATGAGTCGAAGTGTACTAGCTCTTCCAAGCGATATATGAGTTCCTCTAAGCAAGTTAGCCTTATCTCACATCGTCCAGCTAGCCGGATGCCACCTACACGCTGAATGTCTTCAAGACTATCTGTTATGAAAAGGAGCAAATCATAAGATCTTCCCTGCCCAGAACTAATAGCGGTGGCCGTTTGTTGCACGATCTTCTCTACTTTTTGGAGGATGCTCTGCACAGATTCGGAGGCCGGGAAGGCAGATTCTTGGTCAGACACAATTGCAGCAATAGGATCCTCTTCCCCTTCATCGTCAGATATTAGGATGATTTCGGGACTCACCATCCTCCTATCACGGGTATTCAACCGAGGAAGGGGATCGATAGCCTGCCTGGCGGAAACCGAAGATAAAACGTCCTCACGACGTCCGTTCACCGCTGAAAACAAGCAATTAAGCGTTTGTTAATCTCAATTATAAAAGGAAATTGAACTCATCTTACAAAAAGCTAAGATAGAGTCATTGCCTTATAAAGGGTGAGACGATTTGGCCATATTGTGCAATCACAAAACAGGGTATGTCGACAATATATCCCTGCCTTATAAAGCGCAATGTAGCGTCAAATCGCCCCCTTTATTTTTGAGATATGGTTTTGACCAAGCAAAACATATCTTTAAAGCGTCGATCCTCACCAAGGAGAATCAAGGCTCTTCCCGATTGCCTCGCCAAGGAGAACAACGTGGGGTAAAAAGGATCAATATACAAATTTCTAAGAAAAAAGGGTTTATTTGCAAAAAAGTAGCTCACCAGCGTAAGAGGGAGGCGCGCCATCGACCGACACAGCAGGGGAACGACCTCTCGGGGCACGAGACATGATGGCCTGCAAAATAACTCAAGGGGTTAGATTCAAAAAATAATTTCAGCCCTAATTTTTGCATAAAAACCCCTCAAAATTACAATTTTTACCCCCTGAAAGATTAGCTCGAGGCGTCAAATCACACCCTCAACCCTCACATACGATCCCACAAATGCATAAATTGAATTGAGCATGAAAAAGATCAAGATTGTGGAAGATTTACCTGAAGAAAGGCTCGAGATCCAATAAAGATGAGACCTTTAAGGAAACTTGAACCACGCGCTCGAGGGGCCTGAGAGAAATTCTAAAAATGTTTTTGTTGAGGGATTTTTCAGTCCAAGATCAAAAGGAAGCCTAGATCTGGGACAACTATCAAGGTTTCGAGGAGAAAAGACGCTCGAGGGAAAAGAAAATCAAAAAATAGGGTTGAGGGGGGGCCGGCCCTAGAGAGGAGGAAGAAAAGAAGAAAAAGAAAAAAATGGACCCCTTTTTATAAGGTGAACCAAGTTGAACCGGACCGGACCAAGTTGAACCGGACCGGACCAGTCCAAATCAGTTCAAAAGAGGCTGAATCAAGCATCGAAACGACTTCGAATCAACTGAGGGTCTCATCCTTGGTTTATTCCTGTCTCTCCCACACATTCGGAAGGGTCGAATGATTTTTTGAGCCAAATTACTGCCTTTTTGGCCCATTTTCAAGCCGGTTCAGCTCATTTTGGGCACGGAAATACTCCAATAAGGTATACGAGTATAAACTATTCCCTATTTTTATTGAGAAGTTCCTGGAGAATATTTTTCTAAAAATATACTTAAGGATAAATCAATAACACGACGCCGGACAACGCGTCGCAAATAAAAAGACTCAACGCCGACAATCGAGGGTCAGTTATACGTCGAACCAACCAGCAAGAGCTAAAGATGGGAAAATCAGGAATCGACATCAAGTTCAAATTCCGACAACGGTCAGACAATAAATACAGCACCGAAATCCTTACAGACATTCGACAAAGCACCGAATAGCCTGAAGGAGTGAAGGAACACAGAACGAAAGTCATTCCAGGTCCCGTTATACCGACAAAGGGTAGGGGCAATCATATCCAAAGCATTCCAGACTCTTCTATAAAAGAGTGAGGCTGAAACGCTTTGGAGGGAATATCTGTAGGCGTATAAAATTGCCTATAGGTCCCTTAGCATAGCTCGGCACGATGATTCGACAAATCAACGGACGTTCGAGGCGACGAGGCACGCAAGCAACGGAATACGTTCGCACAAGGAACCAATCCAACGGTTCGGAAGGTCAACGAGTCGTCCAACAACAAAATGGATTTGTACTCAAACACCAAGGCGGGAATACTGCCAAATAAAGACCCGGGCTATCAAATCAAAGTCCGGACAAATCAAACGAAGAACCGAAAGACGGAAAACAACCGAACAACGGGAAACGACACACCCGGGGGGACTCGGCCGAAACCGAGCCACCCTAAGGTGGCTCGGCCCAAGCCGAGCCACCCCAGGGTGGCTCGGCCAAGCCGGTCTCCTCCCCTCTCTCTTGTGCACAAATGCACAGTTCAGAGAGCCCTATAAATAGAGGGGGTGGTTGTTCATTTGAGAGGACTTTTGGGT
>BQKN01048941.1:0-23431 GCA_022839385.1 Asparagus kiusianus | reverse complement strand
CATGTAACTGACATACTTCACATCGTCGTGCGTAGTCAACTGCATCCTTTACCATAGTTGGCCAATAATACCCAATTCTTCTAAGTCGGTCACAAAGTTTAGGACCGGGCTGATGCGCACCACATATTCCGTTATGTGCTTCTTTGAGTGCTTGTTCTGCTTCTTTTCCGGATAAGCAACGGAGTAGAAGACCGTCATATGCTCGTCGATATAACATTTGCGTCGTGGCGTTGTAGTAAAATCTCGGCGCTCTTCGCCGAATTGATTCCTTTTCTCTTACATCTTCAGGTAGTATACCATGTAGGACGTAGTCGATAATGGGAAAACGCCAGTCTCGAACTTCGGGTTCAACTGCTGTGGAACATGCTTCTTTAACATCCAAGTCATAAATTGGAACGATAAGCTGGTGAGTCCTCACTGTAATCAATTGCTCTGTTTCGGGAGGTTGAGCCAATGATACTGACAATGCCGCCAATGCGTCTGCATACGCGTTTTGGAGACGTGGAACGTACTCGATGAAAAATCCTTCAAACGAGTTTGCCATCTCAATGGCAACCTGATGGTATGGGATCAGGTCTGGACTTCTGACTTCATACTCTCCTCGTACTTGATTAACTACCAGTTGAGAATCTCCAAAAGCTTCGAGGTATTCGACCCCCAGCTCTTTGGCAAAATTGAGTCCAATTATTAACGCATTGTACTCGGCCACATTATTAGAACATGGTCCGGTCAACGAGTATGCTCTAGGCAAGACATGCTTTTCCGGGGACACTAAAACGACCCCCACTCCTGAGGAGATTTTAGAACATCCGGGTGCGCTTGCCACATTGGTTGCGCGAGAAGCCCCATCGAAGTATAACTGCCACACTTGTTGATGTGAGGTAGTATTAACTTCGTGAGTTTCATCTGGCAGATCGTCATACAATTCGACTATATCTTTTGTAGGATTTTCCGCCAGAAGATCGCAAATAGCTCGTCCTTTAACCGATTTTTGTTGCTTAAAGTACAAGTCATATTGCGATAAAAGTAGAGCCCATCTGGCTAAACGCCAATTCATAGAAGCCGGCTGGGTCATGAATACGCGGACCGGATTTATGTTGGAGATGACATAAATCGTCTGCCCCACTAAATAGTGTCGCATTTTCTGGACTGCAAATACCAATGCAAGGCATTCCTTCTCGATCATTGGATAACGGGATTCAGCTCCTACCAATGTGCGACTCAAGTAATATACCGCTTGTTCGTGACCGTTATCGTCGTCTTGTGCTAGTAACGCACTTAACGAATGGCTCGTCGCTTTGACATAAATCAAAAACGGTCTGCCCGATTTCGGTGCAACGAGAATAGGTGGGTTCGCTAGATATGTTTTAATATCTTCGAACGCCTTCTGACATGCTTCATCCCAAATGAACGACACGCCTTTCTTTGCGAGTTTAGAGAATGGTTGACATTTTCCGGACAGATTTGATATAAACCGACGGATATATGCCAATCGACCCTGCAATCCTCTGAGTTCTTTAAGATTTCTCGGGGGTTGCAGCTCATTTATCGCCTTCACTTTGTCAGGATCAATATGAATACCTTTTGTGGTGACGACGAATCCGAGAAATTTACCGCTCGACATTCCTAAGAAGGATTTAGTCGGGTTCATCTTTAGTTGATGAGTTCTCATCAGATCAAACATCGTCTTCAGATCATTAATGTGATCTTTTTTATCACGACTCTTAACGACCAAATCATCAACATAGCATTCAACGGTCTTCCGCAGATGTTCTTGAAAGATTTGCGTCATGGCTCGTTGGTACGTGGCGCCAGCATTTTTTAAACCAAAAGGCATAACCGTATAGCAAAAGACCCCCATGGGTGTTCTGAATGCTGTATGCTTTTCATCGTCTGGGTGCATCTTGATTTGATTATATCCCGAGAAACCATCCATAAATGACATTCTCTCGAATCCGCAAGTATTGTCAATAATGACGTCCGTAATTGGTAGTGGGAAGTCATCTTTAGGACAGGCGGCATTCAGATCTCTGAAATCAATACAGATTCTGATCTTTCCGGTCTTTTTAAGAACTGGAACAATGTTAGCTAGCCATTCAGGATGTTGTTCTTCTCTGATAAAACCTGAGTCGATCAACTTCTTGACTTCAGCTTCTATCGCTTCCATAATTTGCGGACGAAACCGTCTTTGTTGTTGTTTGACAGGTTTGACATCCGACTTTATGTTGAGGGCGTGCATTGCTACGTTCGGATCGAGTCCCGGCATATCTTCGTAATTCCAAGCAAAGACGTCGATATACTCTCTAATGAGGGTGATTAACTCTTCTTTCTCGTCTGGTGGAAGGTCACCACTGATAAATATAGGTTTCGGATTAGTTTCGTCACCCATATTAATTTGGACCACTTTATCCTCAGTAGGAGGTTCTCTTTGTTCAAATCGGTCGCCATATTGGATATTCATGTAATGTGTCCATGGGTCTTCCCAAATAGGTAATTGATCGTCCTCTTCAGTTGTAGAAGGATCGACTGTCGCCATGTTCGACATTAGGGCTTTGAATCTCTCTCCGATGCTTGTGTCAGAGTCCCACATTGAAGTGTCGGATGAATGCCCGCTTCCATTTATCAATTGGCTAATGATCTGTTGGCAATCTTCGTCATCAGATGACGAATTATAACCTAGACCTCTATTATGACTATAATAATTATCCGGTTTTCCTTTTGGTACATAAGTAGAACGGGGTGGAACCCTAACTCCTTGACCAAAATGAAGACCTTCACCAAGCGAAAGATCATAGCCTTGTCTCTCCATGTAATCATTAGCTTGCCAACTATACCGAGAGAAATGCCATCCAGGCTTTTCATCATCTGAATTGCTATCCAAGAAAAGATTAGGAGTTGGGGATGGATTCCCTTTCCCAAAGATTATTTCCTTCTCACCCCCTGTCTTTGCAGGTAGGATCACCGTTGTCCCAGCTGAATTTTGCAGATATTTCGTCGCCGTGCAGGACGAACGAATTGGCATGTGTAGATTAGGATTATCATACAATTCCTGCATTACGTCATTAAGACAAGGCGAATACTCTAAATCATTTTTTATTATTTCATCGGCAAGTTGCCAGTTACAACTTTCGTCCGACGATTCATCACCGTCCAGATCGATTACAAGAGGTTCAATGTCATTTAATACAAGACCTTCACTATAATCGAGCCCGGCTTCGGTATCAGCTTCATCTCCGCTGTCCGTGCCATGGGCCGATGGTTCAGTTTCGGACTCAGCACCATATAGAAGGGAGTCGGTAAAATAGTTTTCTAACCCCTTGAATGGTTGCTTATCCGCGACCACCGTCTTAACCTCCTCATTAGCGTCGACATATTTCAAACACTGATGGAGGGTGGAGGGAACTATAAGATTACCGTGGATCCATGGACGACCCAACAGTAAATTATAGGAAGTTTCTGCATCAATCACATAGCATGTGACCTCAGACTTCAAATCTCCGAGTTGACACTTCACCCGGATTTTTCCTAACGGTCTTGATCCGCTAGTGTTAAATCCATAAATGACAGTTCCCGTTAAGGCTAACTTGCTGGCGGGAATCCCGAGGTGGTACATCAACCGGAGTGGCATGATGCTAACAGCGGAACCCGGATCGACCTGAATCCGGTTGACCGTGCTCGAACCGATATATCCTGTGAAATATAACGGCCTATCATGCTTTGAATTCCTGACTTGCATATCTTCTTTTGTGAAAGCGATGCAAGGGAATTTGGTGGCTGCCAGATTACAATGCTGCATTGACGACTCTGGCTCTTCAGGAGTTGGTTTGATCTGAGTGAGGAATACTTCAGAATCAGCCAAGGCTTCTTGTAAAGCTATCCTGGTTTCCTTCGAGAGGCGCAATAACTCGTACAGCGTGATCCTTGCTGGGATATTGGCTAACTGAGTCATGACATCGAAGCGGTATGGGGCATTTGAACTTTCCGGTTTGTCTCGTCCAATTGGTTTACTGAAACGAGACTGCTTCGGAATTTGAACTTCTTTGGGTTGAGGTTCCTTTTCTTTCTGCTTAACAACTCTCTGAGGTCTCTCGGTTGCTACGGGTGGGGTCGTATCCACCCCCAGTTCTGCTAGAGTTTTACCATTAGAATTAGAAGCTTCAGGATACTGGTAATGATATTCATTTCCACCTCTTGTTGCGAAAACTTCCTGTTCTTCATCAGAAAGTGGTAGAGCTGCTATCTCCTCATCGTTCTTCTCAGGAATCGCCGAGGCTCCGTAACAAGACTTTTCCTTTCTCTTGCCTTTTGACCTCTTCTTCGACGTGGATGTCGTCCACTGTTCGTCTTCGAGCAGATCCGGATGAACCCAAAGGATTTCGCCGTTAGGGGCCGTATGTGATACTAACCCTTTTTGGCGCTGTCCATGAGGGTCATCGTTGATGGTTTGCATCTTGACCTCTGACACTGATTCGGCTTGAAACCAGGATAATGGAACTGATCCGAAGCTAATAGAGACCGCGTTGGCGCCCACCTTCTTCTCCTTTGGCTTCGGGGTCACAATACCAACATCAATCAAGGTCTGTATCTTGTCTTTCAAGACATAACACGCCTTAGTGGGATGGTGGACCCTCCTATGATACGCACAGTATTTCGGGTCATTGGTTTTCTTCGCTTCCTCTTGGTTTGTGACCGGTGGAAGCTTAATCTTGTTATTATCCAACAGATATTTGAAGATGACTGGCACTTCATCATCTTTGAATGAATACTCCTTTGGAAACCTGGGCTCAGAAGGCTTAAACTGTTTCTGAGGCTGCTGATTCTGGTTTGGCGCCAGCTGGAATGACGACTGCTGCGGCTGCTGTTGAGGCGGCTGTTGTGACGTCTGATGCGCGTCGATAGCGGCTCCTGACCCTCTTCCCCTGCCTCGAGGATTGAAGTTCTGTTTCTGGTTTTGATTATTGTTTGATGGTTGACCCCTTTCCAAATTCCTTCTTTTGAGAAATCGTTCAGCCTGTTCACCTCTAACCTTCAACTCCTTCCAGGTCTTAGAGGGTACAACCCCCATTATCTCCAGTACATCCAGAGACAGATTGTTGTGACATGTCTGCAGGATGAATTCTTCGGTGAGTGGATCTCTGCAGTTCACCGCTTTGTTTCGGAACCGTTTGACAAAGACGTCAACTGATTCCCCGTTCTTCTGCTTCTCGTCCAACAACGAGCCAATGGACACCTCCGTGTCGTCATCGAAGAAATTAGTGAGGAACAGTTCTTCCATATCTCCCCAGCTATTGATGCTTCCGGGTTTCAGGCGTCGGTACCAATCGAAGGCAGGCCCGCGCAGGGTTCCTACGAATGACCGTACCATCAGGGCTTCATTCCCTGATATTGCGCCGAGATGCGACTTGAAATAAATCAAGTGCTGAGTTGGTGAACCACTGCCATTAAAAGGAGTAAAGTTAATCAAATTAAATTTAGGGGGATAAGGAATTAGATCCCACTCCCTCGGATACGGGCACGGAATGCCCGTTTTCTTCACTTCCTGGGCCGTCATTAGAGCATTAACTTTACTCTCGAGGTCCTGCATCTTCTTATCTTCTTCCTCGCTCTTCTTCAAGAGAGCTTGAGCGGTTGACTTGACCGGACCGCTCCCAGAATTATCTTTATCAGGAGGAGGATCGTCGAAGATAGTCTCGTCTTCTTTGTCGTCGCCCTCAGCTATTTGTATAGGTTTGGCATTGCGTTTGCTGGATTCTGCTTTTTGGCTTGATTCTGGTTGACTTTGTTGAACCTGCAAATCTCGCACCTGCTGCATTGTCAACTCCATCTCCGTTCTGATCTCAGCTCTGATCTCTTCGCGTTGTTTGGCCAATGCTTCCTGCAGTATCTGAGCTAACTGGTCCGGCGTGATGGCGAATGATTCTCTCACTCGTCCCACACTGGATGCGGTATCGTCCGAAGCGACCGCAGAACAGGTATCTGATAGTTCTTCTTCTGACGATAAACCTTCGTGCATCCTCTTGTAGTCTCGGCGTCGGTTGGCCCTCCGTTGCAACCGCTTCATTCTTTGAGAAAGACTCCACTCAACTCTTCCTTCCGAAGAGAAATCAGGGTCCGGGTTGACTAACTGTTGCTTTCCTCTGCCGGTCATATTAATGGTGACCTCAGGGAATTCATCTTGTCGCCTTGCAGGCTTTCTCTGGTTGAAACGTCTTATTTTGGATTTTGACGCTTCATTTGAAAGTCTTTGAAACACAGAAACTCGTTTTTGAGTTTGTGAGCAACCGCATTCCGTCAACACTGCCTTGATGAGTCTCTCGCATGCGCAATGCGATTCGTCTTCTCGGACATTCCTTTTCTTTGATTTACTGTTCCGATAGTACAACTCATCACTGCCGTGATTTGAGCAACCTATCTTTGGTTTGGGAACCTTGTTAACATGCACAGTACGATTATTTGTCGTTTCTGAGCGATCCAAGGTTAAGTTTTTAAATACACCCCCTTGCGGGAGTGGAGTCTTCACGGGTCCTAGACGAGAATGAACTGGTACTCTTTCGTTTTGGACTGGATTAGTTCTGACAGGAGGGTGTTTACGACCCCCTGTGTAGGAAACCACCAAGGGTTTGCTTGGACTTTCTTCAACTGATTTTTTGCCTCGATGATCGACCGAGGGACCAAGGCGATCTGCCATGGTGACTTTGAACTTAGACAAATCTGGGCTAACCCAGGGCTTTACCGTTGATGCAGTAGACGGGCCTGGAACAGATGCTTGCGGTGCCTTCGGCATCCAAACTTTGCGATCCTTTGGTGGTTTTTCAGACACCAACTCCTTTTTGATTCCCTGCGCTTGTTGTCGTAGAGCACGAGCGCGGGCGGCTTTCTCCTTTCGCCTCTGTATCCGTTCCTTCAGAGTTGAACGGGCCCTTTTGACGAGGGTCCATTCCTCCGTCGTAAGCTTCGCAGAAATGTGATTATCTTGCCGTTGGGGCAACTGATTCATTTTCTGTTTTCTCGACTCTAGGTCCGCATAGTAATGGACCCCGTCGGTTTGTTGCATGGCCTTAGCCAATTGTCGAGCACGGCGCTGACGTTGTCTCTGACGAGCTCTCTTCGTCAGCACCGGTGAGCAATTCATTGACTCCGTAATTGGTGTGGAGCCCCTTGGAGCAGAAGTGTTGCGGACGATTTCCTTAGCAACGATAGGGTGAGAATCTTCATCTGCAGCTTTTATTGTCACTGCAGACTTGAGAGTGTTCCTGGAAGAGGAAGTCCTCCTGCACTTGCGCGGGGAGAGAGATTTTGAAGACGAGGATGATAAGTACTCCTCGAATTTAGCCTGATCGAATTCGTATTCGATCTCCTCGCTGACGATGATCTTTATCGGCTGCGACACGGCGGCTTCGGCAGCGAAGCCGCTGGCTCCCACTGTGGTCGCCAGTTTGTTTTCGTCAAAAGTTGTCTTCATTGATGATTCCATTAATCTTCTTTTGATTACAAAGAATTACAATGAAAAATAAGAAAATTACAACTTTTAAAGAAAATAACACAGAATTCGTTTATCGAATACTGCTTTTGTGGGACTTTGCCTGTGCCGGGAACGGTTTGGTTCGTGGACCACCGAATCTCAGATCGTGAGAGGGGGGCGTATGACTCTTTCTTCGTTATCGAAGTCAGAATTGAAAACGATATCTTATCGATGTAAGATAGTCGTTCTTCTTGAAAACAAGTCTAAGCCTGAATGTCAAGGAATCGCTCCAGGAACTGAAATCTCTCCTCTCTCTGCTCTGGAATACTCTAAAAAATGCTCGATCCTCGTCAGAAGTGACCCTAGGGGGGTATTTATAGCCTCAGGGGTCTGTAACTGCAAAAACACAACTCGATAACAAGTCAGTACGGCGCGACAGTGTTTTACTGTCTCGCTGGTCGAGACAGCATTTGCTGTCTCGCCCAGCGCGACAGAACATTTACTGTCGCGCCCAGCGAGACAGTAAAAAGCTGTCGCGCCCAACGAATATTCTTGGCAGTTTTGCTGTAACTGCCTCCCCACGTTTCAAACTCCGTTATTTTGGCAGTTATTCGCTTGATTTTCGCCCACGTTGTTTCCCACGTCCCTTGGCAGTTAATGGACACGTGTAGGGCAGTTATTGGGGTGGTTATTTGTCCATTTCAATGCTGTAGACAGCAAATTTACTGTCTCGCTGGCGAGACAGTAAATACTGTCTCGACCGGCGCGACAGCAAATGCTGTCTCGACCGGCGCGACAGCAAATGCTGTCTCGACCGGCGCGACAGCAAATGACTGTCTCGCTGGCGAGACAGTAAAAGACTGTCTCGCTGGCGAGACAGCAAAAATTGTGAGTTTTGGGTTATTTTCCCAGTTTTGAGTGGTTTTCTGCGTTGGGATATCTATTAGTATTTTTTGACGCCTACATTGACAAGCGTGACATTCTCGAGCGTACTCAATCGCGTCACGAACCATTGTTGGCCAGAAATATCCCATTCTTCTGATTCGATCATACAGCTTGGGACCAGGCTGATGCGCACCGCATTCTCCTTCATGTGCTTCCTTAAGAACTTCTTTTGCTTCTTCATTCGAAAGGCATCGGAGAAGCAAGTCATCGTACCCCCGGCGATACAGCGTACGGGTCTCGGTATTGTAAAAGAACCGTGGTGCTCTTCGGCGGATAGATTCTTTTTCTTTTACATCCTCTGGTAAAATGCCATATTGGACGTAATCAATAATGGGAAAGCGCCAATCTCGGGACTCGGACCCGATTTGGGTTGAGTTCACCTCTTTAGCGTTCTCGTTTTTATCATCCTCCTCTTCAATATCCATATCGTATATGGGTACGCAGAGTTGGTGTGATCTTACTGTAACTAACAGTTCAGTTTCGGGCGGTTGCGCGAGTGATACTGCTAGTGCTGCCAGTGCATCTGCATAAGCGTTCTGAAGACGCGGGATGTATTCAATGTAAAATTCTTCAAAAGAATCTGCCACTCTGACGGCCTCTTGGTGGTATGGAATCAGATCTGGGTTTCTGACTTCATATTCCCCACGAACTTGGTTGACAATTAGTTGAGAATCCCCAAAGGCTTCGAGATATTCGACCCCCAGCTCTTTGGCGAAACTGAGTCCTATGAGGAGTGCGTTATACTCGGCTACGTTGTTAGAGCATGGACTCGTCAGCGAATAAGCTCGAGGTATCACGTGCTTCCCTGGGGAAACTAAGACAACTCCAACTCCAGAGGTGACCTTAGGACATCCCGGAGTCACTGCTTTATTGACTGCTCTCGAGGCACCATCAAAATATAACTGCCATACTTGTTGGTGTGATGTGGTATTAACCTCGTGGGTTTCATCTGGCAAGTCATCGTATACTTCCACTGTATCTGTTGTCGGGCTTGCCGCCAAGAGATCACAAATCGCCTGTCCTTTGACCGACTTCTACTGTTTGAAGTGTAGATCATATTGGGACAAGAGAAGGGCCCACTTTGCCAACCGCCAATTCATCGAACCTGGTTGAGTCATGAACACCCGTACCGGATTAACATTAGCGATGACGTAAATCGTCTGGCCGACTAAGTAGTGTCGCATCTTCTGCACCGCAAACACCAATGCAAGACATTCTTTCTCGATCATCGGGTATCGAGACTCGGCGCCTATCAAGGTCCGACTTAGATAATAGACAGCCTGTTCGTGACCATTATCATCGTCTTGTGCTAATAAAGCACTTATCGAATGGTTCATCGCCTTGATATAAATCAAGAACGGTTTACCTGATTTTGGTGCAACAAGAACAGGTGGATTCATTAGATATGCCTTGATATCTTCGAATGCCTTCTGGCAAGCATCGTCCCAAATAAACGATACGCCTTTCTTGTTTAGCTTCGAAAACGGTTGGCACTTCCCGGAAAGATTTGAAATGAATCTCCGGATATACGCTAAACGCCCTTGCAATCCTCTGAGTTCCCTTAGGTTCTTCGGGGGTTGCAATTCATTTATCGCCTTTACCTTGTCTGGGTCTATGTGTATATCCTTGGTGGTAACGACGAATCCAAGGAATTTTCCGCTGGACATTCCGAGGAAGGATTTTGTGGGATTCATCTTCAATTGATGACTCCGCATGAGATCAAACATTGTTCTCAAGTCTTTGATGTGGTCTTCCTTGCTGCGGCTTTTCACCACCAAATCATCAACGTAGCATTCAACTGTTTTCCTGAGGTGTTTCTGGAAAATCTTAGTCATCGCTCGCTGGTATGTGGCACCTGCATTCTTCAGACCGAATGGCATCACCGTGTAGCAGAAAATACCGAGGGGCGTTCTGAATGCCGTATGCTTTTCGTCATCCGGGTGCATCTTGATTTGATTATACCCCGAAAAGCCGTCCATGAAGGACATTCTTTCGAATCCGCACGTATTGTCGATAATGACGTCCGTGATTGGGAGAGGAAAATCATCTTTTGGACATGCCTCGTTCAGGTTCCTGAAGTCGATGCAAATCCTGATTTTGCCATTCTTCTTCATGACTGGAACGATATTGGCTAACCAGTCTGGATGTTGTTCTTCCCGGATAAACCCTGAGTCGATCAACTTTTTAACTTCAGCCTCGATGGCTTCCATGATCTGCGGACGAAACCGTCTTTGCTGTTGCTTGACAGGTTTGGCATCCGGCTTGATGTCGAGGCGGTGCATTGCCACATTGGGATCGAGCCCTGGCATGTCTTCGTAGTTCCAGGCGAAGACGTCGATATATTCTCTGATCAAGGCAATTAATTCCTCCTTTTCATCTGATGGAAGACTACCACTGATGAATATGGGCTTTGGATTGTCCTCATCACCCATATTGATTTGGACTACCTCGTCTTCGGTGGGTGGCTCTCTCTGTTCGAACCTATCACCATATTGCATGTTCAGGTGATGAACCCATGGGTCCTCCCACGTTTGCATTTGATCGTCGTCCTCCATTGTAGATGGATCAGCCGTAGTCATGTTCGACATTAAGGCCTTGAACACTTCTCCCAAACTTGTGTCGGAATCTTCAGATGAAGAATCTGGTAAATACCCATCCTTAGCCTTGTTAGCAATTTGATCGATGATCTGCCAGCCACATTCGTCATCTGACGAAACGTAGCCTAAGCCCCTCTTGTGACGATAATAACCTTCCGGTTTACCCTTTGGGACATATGCCGCTTTGACTGGGACACGGGAACCTCGATCGAAGTATAGACCTTCTCCGAGTGTGAAATCATACCCTTGTCTTTCCATGAGCTTGCGCGCTTCTGAACTGTACTTAGATAGATGTAAACCAGATTTGTCATCATTTTCATCCTCTCTTAGGAAATGATCTGGCACCGGACGACTTTCTCCTTTACCGAAGATCACTTCTTTTTGTCCCCCTATTTTGGCGGGAATAATCTGAGTTGTTCCGAAAGAGTGTTGGAGACGCTTCTTCGTTACATACGACGATCGGAGCGGCATACACAATTCGGGATTATCGTACAATCCCTTTATCACATCATCAAAAGACAAGGAGTACTCTAAACCATTATTTATTTCAGGTTCGGCAAGTTGCCAGTTACAACCGCCATCTGACGACTGTTCGTCGTCGAGATTGATTACAAAGGGTACAATGTCATTAAAAACAAAACCACCATTGTAATCGAATCCGGCTTCGGGATCAGCTACTTCTCCGCTGTCCGTGCCTTGGATCGATGGTTCTGTGTCGGATTCATTACCATAAAGGAGAGAATCTGTGAAATAATTCTCGTACCCTTTGAATGGTTGCTTATCCGCGACCACCGTCCTAACTCTTCCATCAGTGTCGACGTATTTCAAACACTGATGTAGAGTGGAGGGGACTATAACGTTACTATGGATCCAAGGCCGACCCAATAGTAAGTTATAGGATGTCTCAGCATCAATCACGTAGCACGTGACCTCCGTCTTTAAATCGCCCATTTGGCACTTTATCCGGATTTTACCCAAAGGTCTTGACCCGCTGGTGTTGAATCCGTATATGACTGTGCCTGTTGACGCCAACTTGCTGATTGGGATTCCCAGGCTGTGCATTAGGCGAAGCGGCATAATACTCACAGCGGAACCCGGATCTACTTGGATCCGGTTGACTTCGCTGGAGCCAATGTACCCGACGAAGTACAGGGGCCGATCGTGGTTTGAATTCTTCGTCTGCATATCCTCTTTGGTGAAGGTGATGCGGGGAATGTTCTTAGCTGCCACATTGCACTGTTGGGCTAGCGTATCCAGTTCTTCAGAAACTGGTTTGACCCTTGTGAGGAATGCTTCTGAATCTGCCAGGGCTTCCTGCAAGGCTTCTCTAGTCTCCTTGGATAACCGCAACAGCTCGTACAATTTTATCCGCGCTGGAATGTTAGCTAGCTGAGCCATAATGTCGAAGGCGCGAGGGTTTTTTGAACTCTCCGGTTTGTCTTTTCCAATCGGACGACTGAAACGAGACTGCTTCGGATTCTGAACCTCTTCGGGCCTCTTTTCTTTCTGTTTATCAACCGGTTGTCGTCGAACATCTTCAGCCGGTTTGGGAATTGGGATCACCCCCATCTCTGTGATAGTCTTGGGTGGTCCCTGTTTTGTCACCCCTAGCTTAGCTGCTTGTTCACTATGTGACGGATAGTTGAAGTGGTACTGATTCCCACTTCGGGTCGTAAAGACCTCATGTTCCTCGTCGGAGAGTGGAAAAGTGGTGATCCTTTCATCCTCTTCACCCGGGATAGCAGAGACTCCATAACAAGACTTCCCTTTCCCTTTGGACTTCTTCTTGGATGACGATCCAGCCCATTGTTCATCTCCGATTAGGTCGGGGTGCACCCATAGAATTTCACCGTTTGGAGCTGTGTGTGGCACGAGTCCCTTTTGGCGCTGTCCGTGCGGATCGTCGTTCACCGTCTTCATCCCGACTTTGATGACGCGCTTAGGCTGGAACCAATCCGTAGGTACCGATCCAAAACTGATGGACACTGCATTTGCTCCCACATTCTTGGCCGGTTTCGGAGTTATGACTCCTACATCGATCAAGGCCTGGATCTTGTCCTTGAGGTGGTAGCAGGACTTCGTAGGATGGTGAACCGCTCTGTGATACGCGCAGTACCTCGGGTCTGTCACCTTGGTAGCCCCTTCATGATCCACAATCGCAGGCAGCTGGATTTTGTTGTTCTCCAACAGATATTTGAAGATGCCGGGAACTTCGTCATCTTTGAAGGAGTAGACTTTAGGAAATCTCGGCTCCGAAGACTTTTGCTTCTGAGACCGCTGCTGCCAATGTGGCTGTGATTGCTGTGGAGCTCGCTGCTGTTGCTGCTGTTGCTGCTGTTGCTGAGGTTGCAATTGAAAGGTTTGATTAGCATCAACAGCATTAACCTGAGCTTTACCTTTTCCCTTCTGATTGAAGTTCTGCTTTGGAGGATTTGTAGCCGGTTGGCCTCTCTCCGCCTTCTTTCTTCTAAGGAACCGCTCAGCTTGCTCACCTCGGACCTTCAAGTCTTTCCATGTCTTGGACGGAGCTGTGCCCATTGCTTCCAAAACGTCCAGTGAGAGGTTGTTGTGGCAGGTTTGGAGGATGAACTCCTCGCTAATCGGGTCCCGGTAATTCATCGCCTTATTCCGGAACCTTTTGACGAAGACTTCGACTAGTTCTCCGTCTTTCTGCTTTTCATCAAGCAACGACCCGATTGAGATTTTGGTGTCGTCGTCGAAGAAATTCGCGAGGAATTTCGACTCCATGTCATCCCAGCTGTTTATGCTTCCTGGCTTGAGGCGACGATACCAATCGAAGGCAGCTCCGCGAAGAGTGCCAACGAACGACCGTACCATCAGAGGCTCATTACCTGAGATGACTCCCAAGTGCGATTTGAAATAAATCAAATGCTGAGTTGGTGAACCCATCCCATTAAACGGCGTGAAGTTAATTAGACTAAACTTCGCCGGATATGGGATCGATTCCCATTCTCTTGGGTAAGGACAGGGAATGCCCGTCTTCTTAGTCTCTTGAGCAGAAATCAATGTGTTGATTTTGTTCTCGAGATTCTTAATTTTTAAGCTTTCACCTGTGTCTTCACTGGTATTATCATTACCACTCCCTGGATTGATGGGAGGGTTATTAGCATTGCGAGCTTCATTTGTGCCCTCCTCCTCCAGGTTGTTCTGGTTGGGCTGACTTGGTTCGCCTTGTTGGTGCCTCAATGCATGAAGTTGTTGGTCATGCATCTCTCTCATATTCTGCATGGCCATTTGCATCTCGAACCTAAAAGTTTCTTGTTGTTTGGCCATGGCATCTTCAAGCATCTTGGCCACCTGCTCCGCGCTTATCATGAGCGACTCGCGGGGCTGTCCCTCACTGGACACTGTATTATCAGACGCCACTGCGGAGCCAGCATCTGACTCTTCATCTCCCGAAGGTACTCTTGTTCGGACTCTACCATACGTTGCGCGAATGATAGCCCCAGATTGTAAACGAGTCCTGGGTCGGGATGTTTCTGGAATCGTCTCGGGGTTATCCTGAGCCGTTGTTCCTGTGCTGGTCATGTTGGCGGTGACCCTTGAATGTTCACCGTCCTTGACCATCGTTCTTTTTCTTCGGAAACGCCTGGGCCTTGGCTTTGGCGCTTCATTGCTGAGTCTCTCAAACACGGAAACTCTTTCGGGGACTGTCTTTACACAGTTGCATTCAGACAGTACTGCCCGAATGAGATTTGAACAAGGACATAGATTCCCGAATCTTCGAGGGCTCCTCTTTCTAGATTTGTTCGTACCTCCGGCACGATAGTACAGCTCATCTGTTTGGAGGTCAGAGCAAGCTATCGTGTGTTGGCACGATCTCTCAGGTATAACGTTGTCGTCATCAGATGACAACGTTTCCTTCTGAGGAATAATTGTCTTTTTCGGGCTCTCGAGAGTTATACGCCTTGAAACGCGTCTTTGTGGACGTGAATCTTCAGCGGAATCTTGCACTTCTATGCGCAAAGTTGTGCGCTTGGGTGCTGCGGTTTGCTCCAGGTGTTGAGGGTTGCGGCGACCCCCAGCATGCTGTGTTGGTTGGGACTTTTCCACTGGCCCCAAGCGTTCCTGAATTGGAGCTTTACCTCGTTCCTTCGGAAGTGGGCCGAGGCGCTCCAAAACTGATCTTCTCTTCTGGGATGGTCCTGCGGGATCTCCCAGGGTAGTTGCGGCAATCACCGGCCGTTTGGGTTGACTTGCCGGCGTCCGAACTTTTGGAGGCTGCGGGTTTTGCTCCTTAGCCTGAACCGCTTCAGACTTTGGCCTCCAAATCTTGCGAGTAGGTGGCGGTTTTTTGACCACCTCCTTCTGTAGTTTGCGACGGGCTTCCTCAGCTTTGGCCCGTGCTTGCGCGGATAACGCGCGGCGCTTGCGGATGCGCTCCTCCAACGTTGAGCGATTCCGTTTGACACGGACCCACTCCATTGTAGATGGTTTGGAGGAACCACCCTGCATTTGCTGTTGAGGCTGCTTGCCTCGTTTGTTCTTCAGGTCCGCGTGATAGCGGACCCCGTCAACGGACTCCATGGCCTTGGCGAATTGCTTCGCGAGGCGTTGACGTTGCCTCTGGCGGGCTCTCTTGGAGAGAGTCACCACGCCTTCAATGGCGGATTTGACCTTCTTTGAGGTCGGTAGGACTTCACCTAACGCAGCTTCGGCGTCGGTTGGGGTGAGGTCGTCGTTGGTGGCTTCAGCTTCATCACACCAACGGACTTTTCTCCTGGAGGAGAACTTCTGGAACTTCTTGGACTTGGGGGAGGCGGCAGATCCGGACGAGGACACGTACTCCTCGTATTTCTGCTGGTCGAATTCGTACTCGACCTCCTCCACCACCGGGATCGAGATCCGCGGCTGCGACACTCCAGCTTCGGCAGCGAAGCTGGTGGCTCCCACTGTGGTCGCCAGAATGTTCGTGCGGGAAATTGCGTTATTCTTCATTAATGATTCTGTTACAACTTTGACAACAACTTTATGCGTTTACAAAGAGATCCGGTCTTTTTATAAGATCCGGTTTACAACAAAATCAAAATAAAGAAATAAAAATTACAACTTTCCTTGAACAAATCACGAGTTTCCTGTTTTACGGTCCCTCGCTTTGTGGGGTTCTTCGCCTGTGCCGGGGTTGAGTACCGTGGACCACCGCGCAATCTCGATCTGAATAGATCTACGTGGTATAACGGGTACTATCCCACCAAGGAGATAGTAGCCGAGAGGGATCGTTTCACCAAGGAAACGCTCGCTCTAATCTCGGGATCTAAGAGCCAAGCTTAGATCCGGAGTAGTGTCACGTAGATCTGGTCGTCCAAGTCTTCAAGCCTTCACAATCCGAGTTGAGGTCGCAATCCGGCAGAGTTTCGGCTCTTCAGAAGTTTCAGAAAAAGTCCTCTCAAATGAACGAGTGCCAGGCCTATTTATAGGCACTCAAAACTGTGCCTTTGGCACAGAACTGTGCCTAGCCACCTCTGGGTGGCTCGGCCATCGCCGAGCCACCCAGGGGTGGCTCGGTTTGGGCCGAGCCACCTTAGGGTGGTTCGGTTCGGGCCGAGTTCCCCCAGGTGCGCTGGTTTCGTCGTTTTCCGGTGTTTCCGGTTCTCCGTCGTTCGGATTTGATTCGGTTTCTGGAATTGACTTGATTCCAAATATGGCAGTTAATCCGTTTCTGAGTTCGAGTCTGGGATTGGTCCCGATTCGATCGTTATATCACCGAGTTCGTTCTTGTTTAGATGACTCGGTGATTCCCCGAAACGTTGGTTCGATTCCACGTGCGTACGTGTTCCATTGTTCGTGTGCCTTGTCGCCTCGACCCTTCGTTGATTCGTTCAGGTCTTGATTCGATTCCCCGAATCTTCATTTGGCAGTAGCTCCGCTTCGGTGTTTGAGTTCAAGTCCGTTTTGTTTGTTGGACGACTCGCTAACTTTCCGAACCGTTGGTTTGGTCCCGCACGCGAACGTATTCCGTTGCTTGCGTGCCTCGTCGCCTTGTCGCTCGAATGTCCGTTGTTTTGTCGAATCATCATGCTGAGCTAAGCTAAGGGACCTATAGGCAATTTTATACGCCTACAGCTACGATATACCAAGTTCCTCCAAAAGTCCTCGAAGCCAAATAGCCTCCTTCACAGCCTCTGTAACTGCCATATACTCTGCCTCCGTCGTAGACAAAGCCACTGTAGACTGTAAGGTGCATCTCCAACACGCCGGTGTACGGGTCAAAGTGAACACATACCCCGTAGTAGACCGGCGCTTATCCAAATCTCCGGCACAATCCGAATCAACATAGCCAATGCATAGCTGTCCACCTGTAGTGTCCCGCTCATAAACCAAACCAACATTGAGCGTACCTTTAATGTACCTCAAAATCCATCTCACGGCATCCCAATGACCCACTCCTGGATCGTGCATGTATCTCGACACCATGCTTACTGCCTGTGACAAATCCGGCCTCGTACATACCATCGCGTACATCAAGCTCCCAACTGCGCTCGCATATGGAGTCTTCGACATCAACTCACGGTCTTCAACTGACTTCGGTGAAAGGCCAGCTGAAAGCTTCAAATGGGCTCCCAACGGTACACCAACTGGCTTCGTATCCATGCTAACATGGAATCGCTGTAGAACCTTCTTCAAATAAGCCACCTGTGTCAAACAAATCATGCCCTTCTTCTTGTCTCTGCCGATCTCCATCCCTAAAATGCGCTTCGCCTCACCCAAGTCCTTCATCTCAAACTCATTCGAAAGCTGAACTTTTAAATCATCTATAGCTGATCTGGAACTAGAAGCAACCAACATGTCATCGACATAAAGCAACAAATAAATGTACGCACCTCCTCTCAACTTGTGAAAATACACGCAAGGATCAAACTGGCTCCGAGTGTACGAATGACCAAGCATAAAACCATCGAATCGCCTATACCACTGTCGAGGAGACTGCTTCAAACCGTATAGCGATTTTTTTAGTCTGCAAACCAACTTATCTTTCCCTGCAGCTCGGAATCCCAATGGCTGAGTCATATATATTTCTTCATCAAGATCACCATGAAGAAATGCTGTCTTCACATCCAACTGATCTAACTCCAAACCATACTGTGCCACCAAAGCTAGCAAAATCCGAATCGAAGAGTGCTTCACCACCGGAGAGAAAAACTCATTGTAATCAATATCTTCCTCCTGTGCATAGCCCTTCGCAACCAACCTAGCCTTGAATCTCACTGGAGTGCCCTCAATGCCCTCCTTCTTCGTGTACACCCACTTGCACCCAATTGCCTTCCGCCCCTTTGGAAGCTCAACAAGCTCCCATGTATCGTTCTTGTGAAGAGACCCCATCTCCTCCTGCATAGCCACCTGCCACGAATCAGCCTCCGAACTCTGCTCGGCCTCTCTGAATGTAGTAGGCACCATCTCATCGATACTCTCCACCGGAAGTGCATATGCAACTGTGTCGGCATACCATGCTGGCACCCGTATGTCTCTCCTCTGTCTCCGAACCACAATAGAATTCTAAACCTGAGCCGTCGGTCCCTGATCCTGCTCATGAGTACCCGTATCCTCCGCATCACCATCGTGCTCGCCTGGCGTCACCTCAGTCGGCACTCTAATGGATACTGTACTATCTGGACTCTGTGGAACTGTATCAATCTCCACCACCTGCGAAATCTTCTCTGTCGGGTTGCTCTCCACCTGATGAGAGCTGGGAAGCTTCAAGATAGAAGCCTCATCGAATGTGACGTCCCTACTCAGCACAATCTTCCTATCAACTGGATCCCAAAGCTTATATCCCTTGACACCACGCTTGAATCCTACAAATATGGTCTTCCTAGCTCGAGGTTCCAACTTATCAGTTCTAACATGATAATATGCAGGGCAACCAAATACCTTGAGCTGGTCATAGTCATGTGCTGTCTCTCCCGACCACATCTCCATAGGGGTCTTCCCCTCAATCGCAGATGAAGGCAGCCTATTAATGAGGTGGCTCACATAAGAAAGTGCCTCAGCCCAAAAGATCTTCTCCAAACCACTATGCGCCAATAAACATCGAATCTTCTCCAGCAAAGACCGATTTAATCTCTCTGCCACCCCATTCTGCTGCGATGTATGACTAACTGTAAAGTGCCTCTCTATGCCCTCGTCTCGACATAGCTGCTGAAAGGGGTCTGAAGTATACTCGCCGCCGTTGTCGGATCGCAACGTCTTGATCTTTCTCCCAGTCTGCAGTTCCAACCTCTTCTTCCACTCCACAAACAAATCTAGGACTTCACTCTTATGCTTCATGGTGTACACCCAACATCGCCTAGAATAGTCATCAACGAACGTGACGAACCAATATCGACCACCAAGTGATGCCGTCTTGGTGGGACCCCAAACATCTCTGTGCACGTAGTCCAAGATGCCCCTCGTCCTATGAATGGCCGTCCCGAACTTCACCTTTGTCTTCTTGCCAAGTACACAGTGCTCACAGAATTCCATTTTACCACTCTTGGCTCCCTTCAAAAGCCCCTACTTGCACAATGCCTGCAGTGACTTTTTACCTGTATGCCCTAGCCTGTAGTGCCAAAGTCTGCTCATGTCCGCCTCTGAAATCACCGAAGCAACCTGGCCAATCTCGGTGCTCCCCTTCAGATAGTATAGGTTATGACTGCGGACTCCCTTCATCACCACCAAAGATCCCTTAGTAACCTTCGCTACAGCATCCTCAAAGGTTACCCTGAATCCCTTCGTCTCCAAAGTTCCAACTGAGATAAGATTCTTCTTAAGTTGAGGAACAAATCTCACCTCCTTCAACTCACGGACTACTCCATCGTGCATCTGAAACCTTACAGTACCTATCCCACGAACGCCACAGGATTGATCATTTCCCATGACCACAACACCCCCATCGAGTCTGTCAAATGATGAGAACCAATCTCGCCTAGGAGTCACATGATAAGTAGCGCCAGAATCAAGCATCCATTCTGATGCATCCAAATGGTTCACCTCCGGAGTAATCAAAAGAGAAAAGCTCGAATCATCGGAATCATTGTCGCTAGCAACATTCACCTCATTAGCCTTCGGGCCCTTATTCTTGCTATTCTCCTTTTCTTTGACTTTCGGACAATCTCTCTTCCAATGTCCCTGCTCCTTGCAGAATGCACATTGGTTCTTTCCAAGCTGGTGACGACCTCTTGACTTTGACCTCCCTCTATTTCCACCTTTCTGATATGAGCTTCTACCTCTCATTGACAAGGCCTCTCTTGAAGTACTAGCGCGGGAAGTCTCCTTATCCTTCCTCCTCAAATCGTAGTTCGTCAATGCGTTAGTCACTTCACTATAAGTGATAGAAGATCTCCCGTTCAGCAACGTAAGCACGAAGGTATCATACTCCTTATCCGGTAAGGAGCCCAAAAGAATAATAGCCTTGTACTCATCTGTGATCTTCTCATCCACGTTCGCCAAGTCTGACAACAACTTAGTATAGTTGTTCACATGAGCCGCAAGCGAGGTGCCTCGGGACATCTGAAATCTGAATAATCTTCGCAGCAAGTGCAACCTGTTCTCAACACTCTTCGTGAGATACTTGTTGTTGAGAATTTCCCACATCTTCATCGCAGACGTCACCCCAATCACATCGTATTTCAGCTCCTGTTCTAAACAGGACCTGATCACCCCACAAGTATTTCGATTCATCTTATCCCATATCGCCTCTTCATATTTAGGTGGCCTCACATCGACCATGATAGTCTCCTCCAGATTTTGAGCATTGAGCGCATCCTGTATGTTGCTCATCCACAAACCAAAATTAATTTTGTCGTCGTATTTCACTACACTAATCTTAGTGTTCTGAAAACCCACTTGAACTGTGCCTGTCATCTTGCTGCTTTCACCAACTTCTTCACCCATAATCACAAATTCTAAATTATAGAGAAAGATCCAAACTTTGAAAAGAATAAGAAATTACCCAACTGAACCCTAGATTTGATTCCAAATAGAACCCCTAACCACACGAGGAAAGCGAGATCTTCAACGGCAACTTCAAACTCTAACTCTACCAAAGCCTAGAACTCCAAGAACCAAGCTTCCAACTGAATCTTCCCCCACCTAATCCAAAACTCTAGATCTGAAATCTGAGCTCTGATACCACTTGTCGCGCGCCTATGCGGAAGCGTTGCACGAACACACAACGAACCTGTGATCACGAGTAGAAGAGAACCACACACTTGCACAAACCAAGCCAATTACAACAAATCACACCAAACACAGAGATATACGTGGTTCGGCAAGTTGCCTACGTCCACGGGGAGAGGATGGGGAGATTTCACTAAATCAAGGAGAGTACAAAGGATTACAATCACATAAATTCCCTCAAAGTAACCCTCAACCAAAGATCTCACCTTGCTCACAATATCTCACTCTCACAATGCTCAAAAGATTCCTCAATCTCTGATTCAAAACCCTAACAAATCGTTTCCCTATTTATATCAAAACAAAAAACCCAATCAGACTACAAATAGGAAACCTGAATATGCAAAAAACCCGTCGTAAGTCGACTTAACAAACACCATAAGTCGACTTGGCAGAGAAAAAATTCACAATTCCAGAACAGTTTGTAAGTCTACTTGTGCACACTGACAAGTCGACTTACCATAAGTCGACTTACCCTCTGTGCATGAGTCGACTTATGCCAGAAAAACTGGTTTTTCTGATTTCTCCACGCTTACTTATCTTTGTCATTGATTTATGGACTTCTCCTACAGTGATTTAAGTTACACTGTGTGACGTTAATCCCATGCCTTTGGTTCGCACGAGATATTATATTATACACATGCATGAGATTTTTATGAAATGGTCTAGAGACTTGGCCATATTATTCGAAGAACTGACATAACCCAAAACTAATGTAAGGAGTCAAATCCAAAATGACATCAATATTCCAATATCATGAGGTCACGTTGACATGGGCACAATCGCCGCCATGCAAATGGGTGGGGAAGTGGGAACAGCTCCTTTGGTGACCCCCGCACAAAAAGTACAATAATAGCCCACCACCTCCGTCACTAGCGTTCAAAAATAAAAATGAAAAGTCAATAGCAACATTCAAAGTACCTTTCTTCATACTATTTGAGCATATAAACGATCATATTAATTAATCCTTGATTGATTCTCACCGTGACTTCCGAGCTTTGAGGTTCGGTTTCAAAACAGTTCGAGCCTAATTAAATCCCATCAACCGCGTTTTTAAGCCAACCAAATTAAAAAAGGGTTTATTTAGATATCAGCCCCTTATACTTTTAATAGTTGCATAGTACTCCCTTAAATCTTTAGAAATTGCATGCTAATCAATATATCAACTCTTCATTAAATCTTCACTAATTGCGTATCGGTCCCTCGCATCTTCAAAATTGCATGTAAGCCCTTCAAATCCTACCGGGCCTCGCAAAATGGTCCTTTAAGTTAAATCACGTTAGATGTTGGGGGGAGGGGGGTATCCACTCGAATCTAATGGTTGTAGCGAAATGACCATTTTACCCCTTTATAATGCTCTCTGACCCATTTCTCGATAGGTTTAAACCCAACACCCATTTAAAATAAATCCAAACTCACCCGAGTTCTTCTTCTCCAACGGTTAGCTAGCATAAAAAGAGGTAATCCAAAGTTGATCTTATTTTGTGTTAAGAGTTATCCCAACCATGATTAAGCTTCCTTAACTGAAATACTAACGGAGGAGCCATTTTTTGAAGAGTACGGACGGACTAATATGCAGCTATTAAGATTTGAGGGACCAATATGCAATTATTGAAGATTCGAAGGACTAACATCTAAAGAACCCTTTAGCTGTGTGAACCTAATTTCTGTACATAAATAAAGTGCTCAGTCTGCGAAGACATGTTAGGCATAAAAATAGCCTTTAATCTAAAATCACGATTTTAGAGTTTTTTTTTTCACCAAAAGGCATCTTAATTTAGCAATACCCAACATCCCAAAGTGCTTATTAGCGAAGAAACACTATAAAAGAGAGACGCGTTAATTCTGACTCTGGAGGGAGAGAGAGAGAGAGAGAGGGAGAGAGAGAGAGAGCAATCAATATAGGCGAAGGAAAAGAAACGTGCACGCAAGTCCGAGGCACATGCGTACGAAGAGGATAACATTAACATGCGCAGTGCCCGTTTGCTTAATTAATTTGTGTAACCCTAATTAAATTTCTCAACACAGGGGACAAGACGAAGGAGGCACTTTGGGAGTATATACAGCACATCATGTGGGAAGTCAGTATAAGTGGAGCAAGGAACCAAATGATGCTTGCAAATGCAACAACTTGACCCACCATTTGCTCATATTCCCCCTTAATATGATAAGATTGGGCTAGACTTGGGGGTTAACTCTCCCTTAAATAGAGAAAGAAATACAAATAATGGTGAACTTTTAATATATATATATA
>BQKN01048940.1:0-14101 GCA_022839385.1 Asparagus kiusianus | reverse complement strand
TAAATTGTTATCATCAAAACACTATCATGGAGATATGATATTCAACAGTAGATACTTCAAGCTCAATCATATACACACATACACATTTTTGATTTTCAAGTTTATATAAATATGAAATAAATATACTTGTTTATATACTTACATATTTCATAGTTATTGTTTTGTTTTTGGTCTAGCTATACAAATATGAAATAATAGATGTATTCATATACATACTCATACGTTTCATATTTATCATTTTAGTTTTTGTAAAAATGCGTATATTATGCAAAACATCATTTTTTTTAGAAAATATTGTGTTTGTGGATTATAGACTTAACAATATTGGTTTGTACTTTTTCTAAGTCTATAAAACCATACAAAAGTTTTCAAACTTTAGTTTAAGTCAAAATGTCAAAACCATGTGTTGTTGAGTTTTCACGTTTTTGGACTATTTTGCAAAATAAATAGATTTCTCAATCGGAAAGTGAAAATTGAAATTTTTTTTTGTAACATGTTCATTTTCATGTTTATAATAATTTCCCAAAGTTTTACATTTTTGGATTTTATTTTCTATTTTTAAGACACTTCAAAAATCAGATTTCATACATGAACAGTGCTTGTGCATGTTTATAAGTTGACTTATGTACTGTAAGCAAGTCGACTTGTGAACTATTCTGGAAATACAGTTTTCTATCTTCTAAGTCGATTTACTATTCCAGGAAGTCGACTTATGTCCTCTATTAAGTCGACTTACAAACTGTTTTACAAATAGTAGTTTTCTTCTGCTAAGTCGACTTATGTGCATTGACAAGTCGACTTATTACATATGAGTCGACTTATAACTTCTGACAAGTCGACTTATAAACTAGCCATTGCACAGTAACGACTATTTTCTAGTTTTTGTTGTTTTGTAATTTTTATGGGTTTTTGTGTACTTCTTGGGTTGGGTTCTTCTACCATATATATACCCCCTTTGTATTTAACATTTTCAACTACTAAAAATGTTTTAAAAAGAGGTTTAGAAAGTTTTTAAGGGTGTTTTAAGTTTGTTCCTCAAAAGCTTTCATGTGAAGAAAGTTTCACTAGAGGAGATCAAATTCATTTGGGCTTTCAATCTTCCAATCTTTCACTCTTGTTATAGAGAAGTTTTTCTAACTCAATTATCTAGCTTGTTTATCCTTCATTTGTTATATTTATATTTGCTAGATCAATTTGAGTTTGATTTTGTTATTACTCATTGATTACTCACACACCCCTTGAGCTTTTAGTATTATCACATTGAGTATATTTGGGTTGTGGGGATTGTAACTTTGGGAGTGATCTTAATTGAGTGCTCATCCTTGTTTAGAGAATAAACTATTTGTATTTGAGCCTTTATTTGTGAGATCACATTGTATTACACAAGTACACCAAGAAGAGTGTAATGTGAGAGACATGGTCGGCTCCAAGAGGAGTGGGGTTGGTGGTAAAGCCTAGAGAGAGGTGATAATTCTGAACACTTGAGGAAGGTGACACGTGAGAGGCCAACACTTGAGGTGGTATTGAGTAGTTATAAGGGTGAGTTATAAACGTTTGTCGGTGAGCATAGTGTAGGCATCGAAAATTACTGATAGGTCCCCGCTCACCGCTCAGTGTTAACGATCGACGATTGAACGTCATTACCCGAGTTCAATTGACGTCGGTAAACGCCTGAAGTAAACCGACGGACTACGTGAGCCAACAGAATCTCAGAACAATGGGGATACGGATTGACCTAAAACCCCGCAATCACCTACAAAAGGAGCAACGCCCATCGTGTACCGTTCGCCTCACTGATTATCCGACCCTTAGGGCCTACAGAGCTCACCATCAAGATTCCAACGCATCCGAAATCACTCAAAACCGAGTTGGGACGAAAAGTCAACGGCGGGACAACGGCGGACAGTCTCGGACTGAACCGAGGCACCCGGGGCATCTCGACAAGCTCGAAACACCCGAGGGATGTCTTGGCAAAACCAAGACACCCCAGGGGTATCTCGGCCAAGCCGAGACACACCAAGGGTGTCTCGGCCTGGCCGAGACACCTAGGGGATGTCTCGGCCTAGCCGAGACACCCCTAGGGGGTGTCCTCTCCATTTCACCCCCCCCTCTTCCTTGTTTGCCTATAAATAGGCCCTCTAGGCCTCCATTCTCTTGGCCTTGGTTTTTGGAGCTCTGATTTTGGATCTTGGGATTATCCTCGAGATCTAAAATTTTAGAGAGGAGCGGCGAAGACCTGCCGGAGCGAGGAGTCAGAGTTTTCAAAAGAGCGGCGAAGCCCTGCCGGATCGAGGAATCTCACAAAGAGCAATGAAAACAGCAACTTTTGACGAAAACACATAGAAAACCGAATTGTGTGGTGTAAATGTTTTGGGTGAACGTTAAAATCTTGTTATGATAGTGGATTTTCCCCGGGAGTGGGGAGCGGAGACGTAGGTCAGAAGAACCAAACTCCGTGATCATCTTTGTGTGTTTGTGTTGATTATTTGCACACTAACTCATTTGTATTTTAGTTTATGTATATATCGCCCTTTGTTTATATTTCATATTCTTTCTCATAATTAGTTGTACATCATACTTGCAAGAATAAATTGTTAATAAGTTTTAATTAACATTAATATCGGATTAGATTAGCACATTACCCTATTCACCCCCTCTAGTGTACTTTCAGGATTTTGATGATTTGACCTTTGATGGGTGTCTAATAAGTCATGTTGTTTTGACCCCTGTACAATCCTGCTGGTTTAACTTTACATGAGGTTGAACTAATTTCATCTTCTTGACTCAGAGTGAAAGGATATTCTTTTTGCCTTGCAGGTTCGCTCATGGGTGGTAAGGTCAGGTGTTTCGTCTTAGCTTGTCAAGCTTAGATCTTTATTTTGCTCAGCCTCATAGATCCTTCTAAATCCATATTAAATGTGTAAAATATGCTTTGATAAGTGCTGCGTAATTTTTGATAACCTACAAGCCCCCCTTTAAAATTTTCAGAACCCTTATGCCTGAATCTCTGGAAACTCGTGTCTTCAGAAACTTTGCATCTCAGGTGGATGTTAAAGGCATCCTAATGTTTGGTAGACAGTTGTTGCAATAGAGGTGTAATTTTGAACACATTAAAATGAACTCCGTAGAGATGAATCATGCTATTGGTCAAAGAACCATTTTGTATCAAACTAACACTATATGGAGTGTATTGATGGGCATGGTGGTGATTCTCCTACTATCGTGTAATGTTGGAACTACGAGGATGTGATCTGATAGAATGCTTCAAACATGTTAGAGAAGGCTTGTCTTTAGAGGCATGCCGATGAGCTTGATGAATTACTTTGGTAGAGGTGCAATGTCAAATACCTCAAGATGGAGCCTTCTCACTTGAGGTGGTTTGCTTAAAAGAGTCCTTTATTATCACGATGACAATTATCATTTAGGGATTACTAAGAAGCATGACAATAACCTGTTCAGTTGAGGTGTTTTGCTTGGATGTACTGACACACTTTCCCTCTTGCTAGGCTCATTTCGGATGAGTCAGATAGTCATCTTTATAATGGTTGTTCAGAGGTGTTATATAATAAGCTTGACGATAAGATGGACTCTTCTAACTTATATAAGATAAGTTAAAAGAGTCTTTTATTATTGTGATGATAAGGGATCACTGTGCAGAGGCATGCTAAGGAGCCTAGCAGTAGTTTGTTTAGTAGAGGCGTTTTGTTTGAACATACTAATACTTTTCCCCTCTTGCTAGGCCCAAGTGGGATGAGAGGGATAATTATCTTGATAAGTAGTCATTTAGAGTCGTACTAGTTAGCATGGCAATGAATTTGTCATCTCATATGCCTATTGACAAGCTCACTAGGATGACTCTTTTTTGACAGTTCATAGAACCTTATCAAAGTGTCTCTTCAAAAAGATGTGAGCTATTGAACTTCATTGGTAACACTAATTGTGGTTATTCAAAGGCATATTGATGAGCGTGATGCTATGGTGCATGGCCGATAGAGGCATAGCTAGGGGCGTAGCTTTTATTAGAACCTGATGCAAGTCCTTTTGGAGTTTGAGTTGTCCAATGATCTTCCTTGTAAAGGAATGTTGGTTTTTCCTTGTCATAATTATAGGGTAAAGTTATGAAGCAACTTAGCCACTTATCGCACTCTCATTTGAGGGGCATGCCCATAAATGAGCGTTTGAGAGGGGATATACCCGTCTATGACTTCCTTTCTCCTCACGCCTTTCGCTAGAATGGAAGTAGAGGGAGGAAAAATGAGAAAAAAAAATGAGCTCAAATGAAGAATATCCCAAGCCTAAAAGACACAAATTGAAGCTCAATTGAAGCCTAAAAAGCCTATGTACAAAGCCCACTATCAAGTCTAGATGCAAAATCTCAGCACTAATCATGTTCGTGGTAAACAATTATCAATAATTTGGTCAGAAATTATGCATAAAATTAAATCTAGAAAGAAATCAAGTCAACTTCATGTTCAAGATAGTCAATAGCAAAAAAAAACTTATGCCTCAATCTGGAAAGTAGAATCTAACATATTATATATGAAAATTGTCTATCTCAATGCGATGGATCCATGCAGATTAGTAGTTACAAAATCTAAATTTAATCATTATATATTCAATGACTTGAAGACCGAGTCAAATCCTTTGAAGCCCAAGAACTTAAAAGGGAAGCCTAAGAGCCTTAAGGAATTAAATACAAGATAAATGAAGCCTAGAAAACCCATCTTTGAAGAGAGCAAGAAAAGAATCAAGGGTATATAGACTGTTTTCAGATCCTATAGTAGTGAGGAAGCTAAGTCAAATCCTATAATTGTGAGGGTTAAATCGGAGGTTAAGCCAACTCCAAGGGTTGTGTGTGACGCCCATGTTTTCACACATGGCTGCAGTCCAAGGTGAACCCAGAGATGTCAAACCTACCATGCACCCACACTGTGCAACAACAAGTTTCACCAATCACGACAATATCCTCTACTGGAATCAAAAATAAAGTGCAGGTACAGTACAGACAAAAAGAAGATATTAAACATAGTAGACATGATGTAGAAAGATAAATCTCATAAATGAACTCATGTCTCAACTAGCAAGTTTGAAATACATCTGATGACTGAAAGAAAATATCTCATCACAAACTAAATAGAAATCGTACTAAGGCTCACAGCATTTACAAGAGGAAAATAAACTCTAATGTCTGAATGTGAAAGTCAACATAGTGGAGTCTTACTACTAAACTGAACGACGGTGACTATGTTGGAAAGCCGTCAACCTGCGGCTCTCCGAAGCTCTGAACTGCCTAAAAAGAAAATTAAAACAAAAAGAGCAACAACAAAAACGTCAGAGCGCGACAGCAATATCACCTCCATCCGCCCCCAGGAGAAGGGGTGCTAGATGTAGTGGAGGCTCTATCTATTAAGCATAGTCTACCTACATCATTTTTTCCCATATCTAATAGTATTAATACTTAGAAATCTACGACACGAGACGTAGTACGTCGAGCGAAATAACCCAAACAAGGAAACCCTCATGTATATACCATATGTCTCAGACTGTAGATACCTAAATATCAATACCGAACTATGGAAGAAACATCACTAGAAAATAAAACACTATAATAGACATCAACTTAAAATTCTCATGTACATCACAAGAGTAAGGTATTTTGATCATATATATATATATATATATATTCAACAGAGTGACATTACTACTTTTGGCATCCACCAAAACTCAGGCTATCAAATAATCGTCTTATTTCAATTCTTTGCAAGATTCTGATCTCATCGCATTATCATGCATCACGGACTACCCTGTAGGCATCCTAAATCAATCTACACGGCTCATTAGTCTCATTGCGATCTCAGTGCATAACATGAGTACGGGACGGTCTACCTTATAAGTATCCTAAAAGACGGCTCACAAGCCTCATCGCACCCTTGTGCGGACGGACTGCTAGACAAAGCATCCAAACCCGACTCAATAGCCTATACAAATGGAATATCGACGCACTACCCCCACATAGTACTGAGCTGAGCCCATCAACGATATCCATCCCATGTATAAACTGTATAAATCTGACATATCGATGCACTATCTCAAATAGTACTGAGCTGGGCCATTAACGATATCCGACACGTGTTTAAACTACTCCAACTCAAGTGTAATCACTCAACACTTGCCAAATCCCCTCTGGGACACTCATATGTGTGTCATATCACTATTCATGTATATTCATGTCTATATGTGTACTATCGTACTATTCGAATCCCGCGATCGCATCTCAAAATAATGCAACAAAAGTTCAGGAAAAAGTCTTAGTAGTCGACTACTAACCTTAGTCAACTACAATGAGTCCATCCAGACTCTGTAATTTCAGTGTCAAACTTAGTAGTCAACTAGTAAGCACATTAGTCGACTACACTGTCATAATTTAGTTTCTGTGTCAAACTTATGTAGTCGACTAGTAAGCACATTAGTCGACTACACTGTACTAACTCAGTTTCTGTAAAACCAAGCTGGACATTAGTCAAGCAGTAGTCGACTACTACTCTTAGTAGTCGACTACTAAGTAGAAACATGCACACATCCGTGCACATACAACCCTTAGCAATCGTCACGTGTAAATCATGCTTTAACATATTGCAAATCTAGTAACTACAAATCAAAAGAATCATCTCCATGATCATTTAAACCCTTAATTCAACAATTTAGGTTTAATATTCTCATTTATCAAGAAATTGACATGAACCATAATTTTCTATTTGGTCAACATGGAACATGCTTGCATATTAAACTCAAAACTTTTATAAATTCGTTTCTTCACATTTACAGAACAATAAAATCCAAAACCTAGTGTTTAATCATACTTGATTAGCATGCAAGCTCTTTTTATCACAAGTCTAGGGTTTAAGCATGATTTTAACGTGGAAAACAAGGTACAAACGAAGATCCACCCAAGCTAAAAGATCATGATCACGTTTTTATAGTAAACAACAAGCATAAAAGTATAGATCTAGCATGAGTTTATGAAATAACATCAAAATCTAACCTTTTTATATCTCAGATTTAAGATTAGGCACATAAACAATAATATTTAACATCTAGCTAGTTATTTAACTATGGGGATGAGTTTGGATGAAGATAATCTTGCCTCAAAAGTGATGTTGATCCTCCTGGACACACTTGCAAGATTTCTTCTTTAGCAACAACCCGTGATCTCTCCTTCTACTCGATATCACGACTCGAAATGCCTCGAGGAAGCCAAAAACGAGATCTAGGGTTTAGGGGGAGATGGTGGCTGTGTTCTTTCGTGAAATAACTCAGAAATTAGGTTAAAACACATTTATATAGTTAGGTTATCAATTAAGCTCGAAACAAACAGAGTTTGACCCGAAAACCAAACCTAGCATATCCAGGAAATCTATCGATAGTCGACTACTAAGCTTAGTAGTCGACTACACTGTAAACACTGAAACTTCTGAAATCTATACATAGTATTTTGGCTGTAACATTCTCATATGATCTCGGAATGAGGTGATTTAAGATTTGCTAGAAATCTGATGAAGAGACCTAACTTTTGTCTTTTAAGTTTTCCTAAATTCTAAGTGCATCGGTGTGTAAAACCTATAAACTCTTAACTGGTTATTTTTCCCAGATTCTTCTCGTGCATGTTTTGTGCATTTGCACTCTGATAATCATATTTTATTATAATTTTATACCCTTATTATCTATTTTATATGAATAAATATACCACTAATAATTGTTTTTATCTTTAATTGCAGGTTAATGAAGAATAAATCTCAAAAATATCATATCTCAACAAAAGCC
This sequence comes from Asparagus kiusianus, assembly GCA_022839385.1. NCBI lineage: Eukaryota > Viridiplantae > Streptophyta > Magnoliopsida > Asparagales > Asparagaceae > Asparagus > Asparagus kiusianus. The sequence continues at coordinate 6,280 of BQKN01048940.1, read as the reverse complement.
CATTGATTTAATGAAGAAAACAAGTGTGAAGCCCCAAAGCCCAAGAGCCAAAAGCTCAAACCCAAATACAAGAGGAATTCTCGGACAGCAACCAGAAAGGGGTGCACATCGATGCCAGCATCGATACCCCTATCAATGCTGGTATCGATACCATCAGCAGGCAGTTACGAATCTAAGACTAAAATTCATGGTTTTTGGATAAGATTTCGATCCAAGGGTTCTCATTCAGTTTACTATAAATAGGGGTAGAAAATGAGGGGTTAGAGATGTGAAATTTTTTGTAACTCCATTTGGAGAGGAGAACCACTCTTAATTGAGAAGGCCTTCCAAATTTGTAACTTTTATTACAATTAATAAAATAATTTTTTCACCACTTTAAATATTTCTTCTCTTTGTTGGATGATGAAGATGGAGATGAAGAATTATTTGGAGGTTTGCATTTCTTTTATTTTTCTCTTTTATTTCTTTTTTTTTTGCTTATTAGTTTAGATTTATTTCTATGCTTGTAGTTAGATTTTATTTTTTTTGTAAATAGCCAAGAGGCTAGAACCCTCTTGCCTTAGATTTATTTTATGCTTATAAAGTAGATTTATTTTCTTATATTTAATTCTTGTAATTTATTTTATAGTTTAGATTTTGTAATTTATTTTGTAGTTAGATTTTAATTTCTTGCACTATTCACCTTGAGGCTAGAGCCCTATTGGGTTTAGTTTTTTTCCTTTTTGTTTATTTTTATTTTATTTGATTCGCCTTTAGGCTAGAACCCTCTAGGAAATCACCATTTTATTTTCTTATACTATTCACCTTGAGGCTAGAACCCTCTTAGGTTTAGTTTTCCTTTTTGTTCATTTTTATTTTCTTTGATTCGCCTTTAGGCTAGAACCCTCTAGGGAATCACCTTTTTTCTAAGAAGCAGATTCAATTCTAGATTATCCATATCTTTAATTAAATCCGCCATCTTTACTTTCTTGAATTTTCTTTTATTCTTGATTTTCCTTTTTGATTCTTGATTTTATTCATCTTTCTTTTTCTCCTTTTAAAAATTATTCATTCTTTGTCACATCTACTCTCACTTACATTTTGTGCCGATTTACACACTACCACTTTCACTCTCACTATCTCTCCACAATCATACTTCTTCTTCACTCCTATTTGTCATCCACACAACATAAGAACCGATTTATATTTTCTCCTACAAAACACCTTCCTCGTGAGATCCATAACTTTTTATACTATAACTTGACACGGTTGTGCACTTACAACATTTTTGGTACATGTTTATGTTGCATCAAGTTTTTGGCTCCGTTGCCGGGGAGGGTGCTTAAGTAGGATTTTATTTAATTTGGTTCTTTAACTTGTGTGTTTTTGTGAAGGAACCGCTTGGAGCTTGAAGATCGCGGATTGGAGATCTAGAATTTGGAGAATTGCTTTTAGGTAACTCTTTTTTTTCTAGCATTTTCAATTCCACTATTTTTAGTTATCTTCACAATTAGAGACAATTAGGATTAAAAAAAGATTTTATTTTTGTTGATCGTAATAAAATTCACCTTTCACTTGGACATTAACTAACAAGATAATAAACTCAAACAATGTTCCCTCTTCTTATGTTGTTTGATTGTTAACCCTAATAAAAAATATAAAGATTTTTTTCCATCCTTTTTAGTCGCTTTTAATTTCTAGGGTTATATTTCATATAGTTAGTAGGAATTTACGAAAGTGATTTGAGCATCTTGATTTGGCACACACTTAAAATTATTTTTAAGGGCAAAACCCCATAATCAAGATAAGGTGAGGGATTTCATCACCCTTTTCTTAGCCCAAAAATCACTAATTCCTCACTACACCATCCAAGCCTAATAAAACACATTAGACGTTGGCCCTAAGGATTCGAGCTCAATAAGGAACAAAGAATCCTTAAGTGAACCGGTTTAAGTTTTCTTGGATTAGTTGGTGTCTAAGGCAATGTTTAGGAGTTGCGTAAAGCGCTCTGTAAGGAACGAGGTACTTAATTGATCTCTGATCACCCTCTAGTATTATCCTTACCTGGCTAACTAACCAGGTAAAATTTTAATCTTTTCACTTTAGGAGTTTTTGGTTAGGAGCTAGTCTAGTTGAGTTAGGCTAAACCTTAGAGTTAGAGTGATTAAAAAGTGATTGCTTTTGATTTGTTTTAGTTAGGATTTTCCTTTTTCTTCTCAAAAAAACTAATTTTTTTCTCCTTAAAAAAATGTATAAAAAGAAGTTGTTTTGGGTGTATGCAAACGTGGATTAGGGATAATACACATCAATTAATTCATTTTGAACAAATTCCAAAAATGGCATATCCTAATTCACCCGTTCTTCAAGATATATGCTATCCCACTAGGAATGCAATCCCCTCTTGCATTAGGCTCCCCGAGGCAAATGGAACTAACTTTAAGCTTCGACCGTAATATATCAATATGCTTCCAAAATTTCTAGGGAGTGAAACTGAAGATGCATATATTTTTATCTCAGAATTTGAGGAAGTATGTATGATGATTAAAATGAGAGAATTAACTGAAGATACAGTCAAACTCAGATTTATTCCTTTTGCCTTCAAAGACAAAACAAAAAAATAGCTATACAGCTTACCCATAAATTCCATCATAACTTGGAAGGAATTTATCATCGTTTTTCTTAAGAAATTTTTCCCGATCCATAAAATGGTGAAGCTAAGAAATAGCATCATGAATTTTAAAATTATCACGGGAGAACATTTTTGGAGGTATTTTGACCGATTTAAAGATCTTCTCATCTAATGTCCTCATCACGGTTTAGAAAAATGGCGATTATGCCAAATAATTTATGAATAATTAGATTATTCTGCAAAAACTTCCTTAGAGTCAATGTGTCACGGGGATTTTACGAGGAAAAATGCTGATGAAGCTTGGGAGTTTTTAGAGAGTCTTTCTGAGAAAACCATGTAATTGGAACATTGTGATGACAGGGTTTCGTTAGTTTTCCAACCTAAATCTAGTGGTCTTTCCTTAGAGTCGAACATTGCCTCCGAAGCAAAGATGGCAACAATTCTGCGGAGGTTAGAAGCCTTAGAAATCAAGGAACAAGCTCCAGCTCAAATTAATCAAGTTTCTGCCCCAACTTGTCATAACTGTCAATCTCATGCCCACGTTTTAGAGGAATGCCATCTTCTAGGAAACACCCATTCATTAGAACAGATGAACGCTGCATTCCAATGTCCAATGAATGGTCCATTTTATCCAACCAACAAGGTTGGATAAATCATTCTAATTTCGCATGGAATCAAGGAAGTCTCCAAGGGAATCAAAACTTCAATCCCACTTCAAACCAACACTTTCCTAGGGGGAACACAGTTCCTTTCAATTCTCATCCACAATTTCAACAACCCAATCTGCTATATCAAAATCAGTCTCCTCTTCATCAAGATGTAATTCAGACCCCTCACAATCCAGATCAGGATAAACGTCTCAATGTCTTAGAAAAGGGTTTGGAAACCATAATTAAGGCATCCACTCAAACCATATGTTGACTCAAACGTCCAACACTCTGAATTCCTTTATGCAAACAACCGGACAAATGCTCAACTCTAACACTCAAGCTATAGTTAGATTAGAATCCCAACTTGGTCAACTAGCTAGTGCCATGAGTGAAAGAAAGAAAGGAAAATTTTCAAGTCAACCCGTGGTCAACCCTAAGGACATAGGATGCAGTTCATCCTATGAAGCTCAAGTGAATGCAATCCACTCACTTCGGTCAGGTAGACAGGTCGATAACTCCTCCAAGTCAAACTCTTGATCCAGTACAAATTCCTTCTCCTTCTCCTTCTGATGAATCTATTCAACAATCACCCCCCTCGGATGACCAAGAACCTGAACTCGAACCTGAGCCTTCTTTTGATAGGTTTAGATCAGTTACTCCTTTTCTAGATAGACTCAGGCCTAGGAAACACTCCCCTCAAGAGGAGAAGATCCTAGAAACATTCAAGCAAGTTAAGGTTAATATTCCTCTCTTAGATGTAATTGAAAAAATTCCATCTTATGCCAAATTTTTGAAAGAATTATGCACTAAGAAGAGGAGAATAAATGTTCCAAAGAAAGTCTTTTTAGCCGCCAATATCAGTGATATGCTCTCAAATCCCATACATTTGAAATGTAAGGATCTAAGTTCTCCCATCATTTCATGTGTCATTAGGGCTGGGCATGGTTCGGTCCAAACTGAAAAAACTGACCGAACCAACCCGAACCGACCTAGAAAAATCGGTTTTATGAGTAGGGCGGTTCGAGTCGGTTTGAAAACTTTTCAACCCGAACCGACCGAATATAGTGCAATACTATCTATTCTGATCTCAAACCCTACCCGACCCATCCCCAAAGAGTCAAAGACTCAAACCCTAAACTCATTTTCTGAATCATTATGGGTTAAAAATAATATCATTATATTAATATTTAATGCTTCATAATCTCCTACTTTGTTGATATCTTTCTTTAACACGATTTGTTGTTTGATAAGAAGTTTGATAAAATTAGAACCGAACAAACCGAACCGAACCGAACCGAACCGACTTACAACAATTCAGTTCGGTTTTGAATTATAAGCGGTTCGGTTCAGTTATTCAAATTTTGGTAAAAACCGAACCGAACCGACCGTTGCACACCCCTGTGTGTCATTGGTAATACTCACATTGATAAGGCGCATCTAGACTTAGGGGTCAGTGTCAACTTGCTTCCATATTCAGTCTACCAGCAATTGGATCTAGGTGTACTGAACCCAACCCGCTGCACTTTGCAGTTGGCTGATAGATCTGTCAAGGTCCCTATAGGTGAGTTAGAGGATGTTCTGATTAAGGTTGGGGATTTCATTTTTATAGTAGATTTCGTAGTCTTGGAAACACAACCTGTTTCCAATCCCAAAGGACAGACACCTGTCATCTTAGGACGACCATTCTTAGCCACTTCTAATGCTCTCATCAACTGTAGAACTGGTCAAATGAAGCTGTCCTTTGGGAATTTGACTGCTGATCTTAATATTTTCAATCCAGAGGAACAACCAAATAATCAGTCTCTAGAAATAAATTACATTCAGGAAAGATCAAAAGAATAAGAAGAAGAGTCTGATTTGAGTTTTGAGGAAATTTTTGATGAAGAGTTGGAGTTTTTAGAAGAAGCAGATCAGGTCATTAAGAATGATGAAACTGTGTTAAATATTTGTTGCCTTGAATTAAATTTTGAAAAACTCTTTCTTGACGAACTTAGATTCTTAGAGAATAATCAATAACCAAATTTTTAGAACTCAACCACAAATCTTAGGGTTGAGGAAAATGCTACAGAAGAATTGGTTATTAGAAAACAAAACTTCATAGTACAAGAGTCTAAGTTCATTAAGAAATACAAAATGCATGACACCAATAATTTATACCTTACTTTGTTGCAAGAATTATTGAACACCCCGAAATGTTTAGAATTTCACATTATTGATTATATCATTCTGAATTTATTTAAAATCCGGGAAAGAATTTTTAACAATAAGGTGGGATTCAATGTAGAATACGAGCTCTTCATATTGAACACTTCATTCTACATTGTTTGTTTTGTTTATTTCAGAATAATAAAAAGAATTTATTTTTCTCTCATTTGAGAGTTTCTTGTTCAGTTATTAAAAAAAAGAAGAAAAAAAGAAAAAAAGAAGAAGAATAAATTTTTGAATCCATCCTCCTCAGACCAAAGGTAATTGCAGCTTTTTATCAGCCGACCAAATGCAAGTTCTTCACTTCTTATCTGCTTTACTTTGTGCATCATAGAGTTTGCATTGAGGACAATGCAAACTCTAGGTGTGGGGGTAAAAATTAGTTATTTTTTCTCTTTATTTTACCTTTTTAGTTACATTTTTGTCATTTTTTCCCTTTTCCTTAAAAAAATTATAAAAATATTATCACTTACCAAATTGATAGAGTTATGTAATAATTGATTTATTTGATAAATTTTAAAATTTTTTAATTCCTAGTTTGTTATTTACCAAGTTCACCTTTTATAATAACTCTAAATAAACTCCTTAAGAAATGATTTTCAAAGTAGAAAACTTTACTTAAGCCTTAACTTAGATTTTTATTTAAAATAATGGAATTTACACATGCTTAGCTTAGAGTTAAAAATAATTTTTCAAAGTATCTTGATTTACATATTTTTCAGAATATATATATACATATTGAAAAAAAAATTTAAAAAAAGAAGAGTGCGGAAAATGGGTAAAAAAAACTCTTGAATTCAAGGTGATTCTATCTTAT
>BQKN01048933.1:0-13504 GCA_022839385.1 Asparagus kiusianus | reverse complement strand
AGCCCTGCACGGGAGCCGACCTCAGACGGCCAAAGCTCCCGCATCAGAAAGCTCTACCGGAGTCCCGATAGGGAAGTCCACCCCAAACGCTCTCGAGGCAAAGTCCCATATCGAGAACAAGGGGGAAGGGTCTACTAAATGGGTCGCCAAACGACCTTCAGTAGCACCTGTCCCGAAAGAGACACCAGTTCGTTCCGGCACAAGCCACCCCGCCGCTGCTCACGCAAGTCCCCCCTCCGCTGGGAGAACTAACCAACAGCAACGACGGAAGCTTGTCGAGCGAAAGGCCCAAACCTCCGCTTCACACAATGGCCTGGACCACCGTACAGGCCTAGGAAGCGAGAGACAAGGAGGCAACTCGCCCAACATCACGAGGCCCTCCAGATCAGGGGCGCTAACCGAGAAAGAGGGGACCACCCGCTCAGGTGGACTTCGCTTTTCAGGTCATATCCCTGACGCGAACAAACCACCCCAAGTGAGTAGGCCTATCCAAAAAAGCGAATCCTCGAAGGCTGGCGAGCCTCGCCATGAGATCTTGGCGGATAAGCACAAAGGCAAGGAGATAGGTGACGCGTCGCGAGCCAGCTCGTTTAAACAAAGGGCTGAGACTCGCCTACGCGCTAGAGTTCGCCCAAGCGCGAAAGCTCGCCCGTCAAGGCGAAACCGCCTAACTCTAACGCCGCAACATTCCACCCTTTGTGCACCAGAGAGCACATCCAGAGATCCTTCGTGTGCTCACCCAGGTGATCCCTCCGATGCGGGGGGTTGTCACCAACCACCCACGGAAGATCTACGAGAATATTTAATTCGCAAGCGCACCATACACGAGGTGAACCCTCAGTGCCACTGCGAAAGGCTCATTCACACAGTGCTCGCCGACTGCCAATGCGTAGGAACGGCGAAACCTTCCGTGTTTGAGAGAATTTCTCGACAACCCTCTCGACAGAGGACCTCTCGTCGGAGGCGTCGTCACCAAAAGAGACGCGCTACTGACGACCCAGAGCTCTCGTCCGTCACGATCAACATGACGGACAAGGGCAAGACGGCATTTTCCGATTCCCCAGATTCAGAGTCCATTCTGGGACTCGATCCTTGGTTCGCCCAACACCAGCAAGAGGGCATATACCAGCGTACCCGTAGTCGCAGAAGGATGAGGAGCGGGATTGACTACTCCGCCGTAGCACCTCCCTCCTACTGCGAGGACGAGGTTCACTCGGCAGCGGCCACGTCTCAAACTTCGCACTCAAGTCAGGACGCGAGAGCGCGGGTGCACATGACTGACCTTACCCATGACCAGACGGTCGCTCAAAAGCTCGAAGAGCAACAGGTGACCATCGACTCTCTACGAGAGATGATGGAACAGCTTCTGAACAAGAAGAAGAAGAAGAAAAGAATCCAACGCCCCTTACCTCGGCAAACGGGGGATAGAGAATGGGTACCTCCTCACCGTCCGGCGAGGGAAACGGAAGATGACGATAATCGACAATCCGATTATTCTTCCAAGATGTCGCTAGGGACGTCGCACACCGGGGATGGCTCCCGGGACAAGAGGTTCGATAAGTTCCAGGACCAGCTCGACGCGCTGAAGCTTCAGCAAAACATGAACAAGCTGGGGGTGGTCCGCCCCTACCCTATTGAATGGGATACGGTCCCGTACCCAGCAAAGTTCAAGCCGATCAGCTTGGTACAGTTTGACGGCAAGGGCTCGCCCTCGCAACACATCTATTACTTCATGGCGCAAACCGGATTCCTTATGGGGAACGACGCTATTCTCACGAGACTCTTCATAGGCACCCTCAAGGGGGTGGCCTTTGAATGGTTCCGCAAGCTGGAACCCGGCACCATCAAAGCATGGGCCGACGTCGAAAAGCTCTTTTTAGCCCGCTTCTTCGACGACGACACCGAAGTATCAATGGCCACTCTCCTCGCAGAAAAGCAACGAAAGTCGGAGTCGGTCAATGACTTCGTGAAGAGATTCCGGAACCGATCGGTCCACTGTCGGGATCAAGTTTCCGAGGCGACGTTGATTGAGATGTGTCGCAACAACCTGTCGATCCACATCCTATCCAAAATAGGTGCGGTGGAGACCCGGACATGGAAAGAACTTGTTCGTCAAGGCGAACAAGTAGAAAACATGATCAAGAGGCTAGAGGCCGAAGAACCTCAGCCCAAGAAAGGAGCTGCAGAACCAACTGCACCAAAGAATCCCCCTCGAACAAGGGGAAAGGAGATCATGGCAGTCGACTCTGCCCCAGCGCCAAAGACTGCCCCGAGGCCGAAGCCTAGGCAATTTGAGCAACGCCCCCCGCGGCAGTATGACTTCAAAGAGGACCAGGTGGTAGCGATGCTCGATACTCTACTTAAGAGTGGTCGAATCAAGCTGCCTGAGGCCACGAAGCCTGAAGAGGCGGACAAAACCGGTGACCCAACCTACTGCGCTTATCACCGGTTCCTTGGTCACCACACGACCAAATGCTATGTCCTCAAAGACAAGCTCCAGGCTCTCTACGACGCGGGGGTCTTGAAGAAGGAGAAGGTCCAGAAGCAGGTGACCACCAACATGATCACCCTTAGCTTCGGAACAAACCTCCCAGAGGTCCAAGCTCCAGTGGGGGTAGTCCCTATCCCCAAAGCGATTCTGAAGATCACCAACGACGATCCTCACAACCAGCGAGAGAAAGGCTTGGTTCCACAGACTCTACCCTCAGGGCAGATAATGTGGGTTCACCCAGACCTCCTCAACGATGAACAGTGGACTACAAAGTCTCCAAAGGAGCCCAAGAGAAAACACTGTAACGTCATCTATGCAACCCCAGACACAGATGACATAGTAGTAGCCTCCCTGACCGATTCTGAGGAGGACGCCAACATCTTCGCCACGAGGGCGGGAAAAGATTTCGCCAGAGAATATCCCGCGAGGGTAGAGAACGCGGTAAGACCTCCCGCGAGGCCAACCGCCGCAACCCCTCCCAATCCAGATGCACCCAGCTCAAGCCGCCAACCTTTCCGGTTCAATGTGCTCGCACAGTTGAAAAGCATCCCGGCGCGAATCACCATGTACGACCTCCTCCGGTTGTCCAGGTCCACTCGCGAAGCCCTACAGGAGGCGTGGGCAGATTCATAGGCTTTCTCGACCCATTTCTTAAAAGAGACAGAGGCGGAACAAGAATGTGCAAATTGTTGCCAGGTCTCGGATAGATGGGTCCCGTGCATCACCTTCACTCCTGAAGATATGCTCATCAAGAGTACGACTCACGATCGACCACTGTACTTCACGGGTTATGTCGGGTCGGCGAGAGTGGATCGGATCCAAGTCGACCCGGGCTCCGCACTGAGCATCGTGCCTCTGAAATTGATCAAGCATCTGGGGATACCGCCGAAGCGTCTGTCCTCAACCACCACAACCATCTTTGGCTTTAACGCCACAGGGACGCGGCCGCTGGGCAAAATCCGCCTGAAATGCCGCATAGGCGACATGAAGACAGAGGTGACCTGCTATGTCATCGATGCCGAGCCTTCCTACAACATGCTCCTAGGACGCCCGTGGATCCATGACAATCGAATAGTCCCATCCACTCTGCACCAATGTTTGAAGTACGTGGACAACTACGAGCGCGTGAAGACGGTGGTGGCTGACAGGCAACCCTTCAAAGGCGTCGAAAACTATTTCACCGACTCTCTGCTGTATCAAGACCCCGTCGAACCGCCGATTGAGGAGCCGGAAAGCGGCAACGAAGCGGACAGCGAGCCTGAGTACGGTGACAATCTAATCTTAAACGATTTCGAGTCAATTGTAATTGGTTACGAGAGTCATCATGTAACCAACGCTGTTCAAGCGGGAAAGATTGTCGTCAATGAAAAATCCAACTTTGCGTATGTGTCGTCTTGTTCTACGTCTGAGGACGATGAACCCAACGGCCTATGGTCGGAACTCTACCGAGATCCTTCCCTGCACATGCCGGTCTGCTCGTCGTACGCCGCGAGGGGACCGCTGATTGATTCGTCGCAAGCCGTATTTGTTGTGCCAGCCCGAAATAAATATCGAAAAGACATTATTTTTGGTCGGATCGATCAGCCCTTGCGCACGCTCTGGGACGAGTCCGAAGACGAAGACCCAGCACCCCAGTTTTCGCAATACAGTCGAATTGCGAGACACATGATGAGCGACATGGGGTACGACCTCACTCGTCTAGAAGGCCTCAATTACGGCCGAGGACGCAGGACGGTCATCCGGCCTGCTCACGTACCTAAGGGGAAACCCTCGAATTATTTTAACCGGACTAGGAGGGGCTTAGGCTACTCCTCCTCCTCGTCCGACTTATGCTTCCACGCCAACGAAGATTCCGACTATGCATGTTCAGGAGATCAGTCGTCAGAAACCTCGGCGTGGGACTCAGATGTCAGCGTGAGGGACCTATTCGATGTTCTCACGATCAACATGGCTACAATGGACCCTGCCGAGATGGCGACAGATGAACAACTCCCGCTATATGACGAGACATGGGATCGCCATGTTAACGCCCAGTGGAGTAGCCGCTTTGAGCAACGAGAACCGCCCACTGAGGACGAAATCCTCCAAGTGAACATGGGCACTGACGAAAGTCCCAAGCCCATATTCATCAGTGGTGGCCTGCCTCCTCAAGAAAAGGAGGATCTCATCACCCTCATACGGGAATACATCGACGTCTTCGCATGGAATTACGAGGACATGCCTGGTTTGGATCCGCGGGTCGCCACACATCGCCTCAACATCAGCCCAGACGCCAAGCCAGTCAAGCAGCAGCAAAGGCGGTTTCGCCCCCAGATCATGGAGGCGATCGAGGCTGAAGTAAAGAAGCTCATCGAATCCGGCTTTATCAGAGAGGAACAACACCCCGACTGGGTGGCTAACATTGTTCCAGTGCTGAAGAAAAACGGTAAGATCCGCATCTGCATCGATTTCAGAAACCTCAACTCTGCGTGCCCAAAGGACGAATTTCCCCTGCCCATCACGGATGTCATCATTGACAACACGTGCGGATTCGAGAGGATGTCCTTCATGGACGGTTTCTCGGGGTACAATCAAATCAAAATGCACCCCGAGGACGAAAAACACACCTCATTCAGAACTCCCATGGGGGTGTACTGCTACACGGTCATGCCCTTTGGACTCAAGAATGCCGGCGCAACCTATCAACGCGCCATGAGCACGATCTTTCGAGAGCATCTACGAAAGACAGTGGAATGCTATGTGGACGATCTCGTCGTGAAAAGTCGCCACCACGGCGACCACCTTCAAGATTTGAGGACGATGTTCGAGCTCATGAGGGCTCACCAGCTCAAGATGAACCCCACGAAATCATTCTTAGGGATGACTAGTGGTAAGTTCTTCGGTTTCGTTGTCACGACGAAAGGGATCCAAATTGATCCAGACAAGGTGCGAGCCATCCAAGAGCTCCAACCACCCCGGAACCTCAAAGAATTGAGGGGTCTCCAGGGATGATTGGCCTATATCCGAAGATTTATCTCAAATCTTTCGGGCAAGTGTCAACCGTTCTCTAAGCTCATGAAGAAGGGCACCTCCTTCGTGTGGGACGAGCCTTGCCAGCAGGCCTTTGAGGACATCAAGGCTTACCTTTCAAATCCGCCGGTCCTCGCTGCGCCGATTTCAGGGAAACCGTTTCTCATCTATATTCGGGCCATGGAGCACTCTCTGGGTGCTCTCTTGGCACAAAACGACGACGCCGGCCACGAGCAAGGCATCTACTACCTCAGTAGGACCCTGCAAGGCGCCGAACAACGGTACCCAATGGTCGAAAAAGAATGTTTGGCCTTGGTGTTCGCCATCCAAAAGATGCGACACTACCTGGTTGGCCAGACAATCCACGTCATCTCACGAATGAATCCTATTCGAGTCTTTATGACGCAACCTGCGGCATTAAATTGGCGTTTAGCTAGATGGGCACTTCTGCTCTCCTAGTACGACGTTCACTTCATGCCACAGAAGTCAGTCAAAGGACAAGCCATATGCGATCTCATGGCCAGTCACCCACTGGCATCAAAAACCGACTTATTTGAAGACTTGCCAGACGAACCACTTGAAGTCAACATAACTTCGTTGCCAGATGTGTGGCAGATGTTCTTCGACGGCACGTCTCGCACGGCCCCGGATGGTTCTATTGTTGCTGGAGTGGGGGTGGTCATCACTTCTCCGCACAACCACGTACTGCCCCGGGCCTTCTCTTTGACAGAGCCGTGTACCAACAACGTGGCCGAGTATAATGCATTACTCATCGGACTCGAGTTGGCCAAAGAGCTAAGAATAAAGCATCTCCAAACTTACGGCGATTCCCAGCTCATCGTCAAACAAATGACAGGCGAATATGAGGTCAGAAACGAAGACCTGATCCCACTCCACAAGGCAGCCACCCGACTAGTGAAATCATTTGAGAGTTTCCACATTGAGCATGTGCTACGTTCCAAGAACACACATGCGGACGCCTTGGCTTCTTTGGCGGCCAATTTGGCTCAACCATTCGGAACGATCCAGTCGGTCACAGTGGCGAGCAAGAAGCTCTTTCGGCTGAGAGACGCTCCGGAAGTAAACGCCACCCATCAAGTCTCAGATCAGCCCAGTGCTGAAGACTGGCGCCTCCCGATCATCGATTACGTCCTTTACGGCGTATTGCCCGAGGATGCAAAGGAGCGAGAGTCAGTCCGGAGATGTGCCACGAGATTCTACTACGACTCGACCACCAAGACGTTGTATCGAAGGTCATACGACGGTTTGTTGCTTCGATCTCTCTCGAAAGCAGAAGCACAGGAGGCTCTACGCGAGGCCCACGACGGCATCGGCGGAGCTCACCAGCCCGGACCCAAACTTTGGGATCGCCTACGAAGGACTGGTTACTTCTGGCCTGGGATGGTTCAAGACGCCGTCGCCTACGCAAAGCGCTGCCACGAATGCCAGATTCATGCCAACTACATGCACCAGCCGCCTGAAGACCTACACCCAACGAAGGCTTCGTGGCCTTTCGAGGCGTGGGGGATGGACATAGTCGGACCAATATCCCCGCCATCGGCGAGAGGTCATCGCTTCATTCTCGCGATCACCGACTACTTCTCTAAATGGGCCGAAGCGGTCCCCTTGAGAGAAGTCAAGACCAACGACGTGATTAAGTTCATCAAACACCACGTCATTTACCGGTATGGCGTGCCACGACGTATCATTCATAACAACGGTACCCAGTTTGTCAGTCATGCATTCACCAGATTCTGCGACAAGTTCCGAATGCAGAACCTCTCTTCCACGGCCTACAACCCATCAGCAAATGGCTTGGCCGAAGCCTTCAACAAAACGATCATCAAAATTTTGACCAAGTTGACCTCAACCAGCAAACGCGACTGGAACGAGAAGCTTGGCGAAAGCTTGTGGGCGTATCGCACAACGGTTCGCACACCGACTGGCCACACGCCTTATTCTTTGGTATACGGCTGCGAGGCCGTATTGCCATTAGAGATTCAGATACCTTCCCTCCGCGTCGCCCTGGCGACGGAAATGACGGTGGAGGACAACCACCGACAACGACTCGCCGAGCTCGAGGCGTTGGACGACAAACGGTTAGAAGCTCAACAGCACATTGAGTTCTACCAAGCACGGATGGCTAAGGCTTTCGACAAGAAAGTCAAGCGCCGAGCCTTCAAGGAAGGAGAGCTGGTGTTAGCTGTTCGCCGACCAATGATTCTCACCTCCAAGAAGAAAGGCAAATTCCAGTCCAAATGGGAAGGACCATTCGTAATAGAAACAGTCTATTCGAATGGCGCCTATCGCCTCGTCAAGCCAAATGGCGACAAGATCATGATGCCTATCAACGGCAAATACCTGAAGAAGTACTACCCTTAGTTCTTCTTCACCAACTCCCACGAGTACATGAGTATAAGCTGGTCCTCAAACCCTCCAACTGGTATAAGAGGTTAAACTGTTCCTACTCTACCCGCTCTGGCGAAAGCCTTTGGCAGAACCCAATTCGCCTATCTTATCCAATGAGATGGCGGATCCACTAAAGTCGTTCATATCACGACGAACCAACCCAATTCGCCTATCTTCTCTAATGAGATGGCGGATCCACTAAAGTCGTTCATATCACGACGAACCAACCCAATTCGCCTATCTTATCCAATGAGATGGCGGATCCACCAAAGTCGTTCATACCACGACAAACCCATTCATTTCGCCTATCCTCTCCAATGAGATGGCGAATCCACCAAAGTCGTTCATACCACGACGAATCAAATCAACTCTCCAATCCTCTTCCAAAGGATGGTGGGTCCTCAAAGTCGTTCCAATCACGACATTCCCTGTCATGTTAACATTAAACCTCTGACAAAATCAACTCTCCAATCCTCTTACAAAGGATGGTGGGCCCTCAAAGTTGTTCCAATCACGACATTCCCTGTCACGTTAAACATTAAACCTCTGACACAATCTACTTACCAATCCCCTCCATAAGAGTGGTAAGTTCCCCACAGTCACTCCCATCGTGACAAAACCCCCGTCAGGTTAATGATCACCTCTGATGGTTGGCGTCGTTATTCCAACGAATAACATGGCCTAAGTAATAGCCTACCACGCGACATGTTATTACTTCTGTCAAATAGTCACACTCCCACATCCCTGAACTATTTGGCCCATTCCAGCTATCCTAACATTCCCTTAGAATAGCTGATGGGTAGCGGCCTACCACGCGAGGGCCTCTACAACGATCAAATGTCATATTCATACATCCCTGACGAGTCGATTGTTATCTGTCGCCGCCTATGCAGACGACGACGACTGTCAAGAGCAGTTCGGCAGACGATAACTCTGCCAATTCCTCGAGCGATAGCTTGCCGAATGGCAAGTTGAAGTTGAGTCCTTCAGTCGACCGCAGGGAGCGAACGATTATTCTCCACTGCCAGCCGAGGGGCGCTCTCTTGATCCTATTGGAGCTACAACGCGAAAATCGGAGTCAACCCGATCCCACGCTGTGAGCAACCGAGGGCAGAACAAGAGTCCGAAATGACTAAGTTCAGAACAGAATAGTCAGAGGCTTACCAAGTTCAACTCAAATACCAGAACAACACAAACAAAAAGAAAAAGAAACTATGCATACGAAACAACAATAAGCAAAGGCTTAAGGCCATTACGGGCTAAAGTTTACAAGTATAAGTTTTTCAAGTTGTGGTGCTTGGAGCACCAACTGAGTTGACAAAACAAAAAAAAAAGGGGGGGGGAAGACCGAAACGGCGCAAGCATTATAGGAATTTCAGAAGGCTGAAGGAGCCGATCTTGGCTTTGAGCGCAGCCCGCTCCGCCGCACGACGGGTCCTCACCTTCTCCTTCCGCTCCTGCTGCTGCCTGGCCAGGGCCGCCTTGCTATCCTCCTCCTCCTGACGGAGAAGCTGCAGCGCCCTTTCCGCCTCCCGCGCGGCCTCGCCGAGCCTCCCCAACTTGCGCGAACACTCCTGCAGCTTCGCTTCGCCACGAAGAGTGCCGGCGTCCTCGTGGAAAGCCCGGTCCAAGTAAGCGTCCATCCGGCCTGTTACCGTTTGGTGCCGCTTTCTCAGGCGTCTGAGCTCAGCCTCCTTCGCCTGGATACGCTTCGCCCGCTCGTTGCGCCCTAGCAGGAAGTGCAGCGGGGGAGGCGACGACTCATTGGAGAGATCTTCATGAGCCAGCTCCTCGAGGCGGTACATCCACCCCTCCACGAGCTCAAGCTCTCGCTCACATCGTTGTGTGAGCGAGTCATCGCCCGCACGGCGGACCGCCTCCAGACGCCTCTCTACAAGGGGGAGCGAATCGTAGTATCGCTCACCGCCCATGCTGACAGAGAGGGCGCACCCGTGCACCAGATCCACTAACTCTTTGAGCGGCACGAAAGCGGGGTGAGCCGCAGGGTCTGGAATAGGGTATTCCTGGACCGGGCTCACCGGGGCAGCAGATGGAGCGCCAACGTTCACGACGGTGGCGGAGGAGCCGACACCTTCGGCATCACTATGATCAGAAGAGGAGGCCATGAAGGAGAGAGGTTTTCTTTTCTTTTCTAGCAAATTTCGCTCGAGGCAGTCAGAACTCTGCTAGAGGAGGGCGGGTGCGGAAATATATTTAAAAAGATCCAACGGCTGAGATTCATCGCCCTAAGTCATCAAGTAGCCCGAGCGCCCCGCGACGCTTCGAACTCAACGCCAATAAAGGCTACTCTCGAGACACCAAACCGACCGATCGGATTGAGCGAGAGGCGGAACGTTCAGTCGCTTCACCAATAAATGAGCATTAATGCGCCTGAAGAGTCTTGGTTGGCAAGCACTTGGGTCCACCAACCGACACGTGGCTCGAGTTTCGCCTTCAGATTGGATCTTCGACGGATTAGACGAACTCGCCACCGTCCGAATTTCGCCTATAGTACGAACTCGCCAACGTTGGAGGTTCGCCTATGATTCAGATTCGCCAGCAGTCGAAATTTACCTCACAGCAAACTCGCCGACGGTTTGGTGCGTCGTTCCCAACGAATTCGCCATCCTTGGGGAAGAGCCATACTCAAGCAGAGTCTGCGCCCAAGGGAGGCAACCTGAGATCACTGATGGTCATGCCAGGGAAATATTAAAGGGGTTATGTCCAAAAGGAACACGGTGGGGAAGAACACAAACTGCATCAAATGCTTCTAGACAGTACATTTGAACAAAGCTATGTTTTTGCAAATCGCGAAAGTCATAATACTACGTTCAAAGAAGCGAAACATGCACCCAGTGTTTAAGATAATACATCTAAACAAAGTCATGACTTCACGAGTCATGGCATAGTTTCAAAAGCGGGACAAATAAACAGAATGTCTTAAGCATGAATACATAACAGAAATTTCAATCAAACACGCTGAAAGTGGAGATCTCCTCTTTGGCCAATGCCACCTTCCTTGCAAAGTCCTCACGAGCCTTGTCCTCGGCCGCCTTCCTGATGCGATCCTCCAAGTACGATCTGGCGGCGGCATCCTTCTCACGCAAGGCTTGAAGACGTTGAGTTTCCTCCTCAGCTTTCTTGTTGACCTTGACAACATCGGATTGGAGCCCCTTTCAACTCGTCTCCGCCTGCCTCAATTCGGCTCTCAGACGAGCCATGGTGCGATTGAGGTCAACGACTTGATCCCCCAACTGTTGTTGTTGGCTCGCCCAGAAATTGGTGATGGATTCCGAGTCAGCAATTTCTTTGGAGCGGACCTCCTGTTCCTGGGCCTCCAGACGTCGGAGATGAGTCAAACAAGACTCCACGTCCGGGCCCTCCCGCAGCAATGCCTCTAGCCCTGTCATACGCGACTCCAGAAGACGAAGTTCTCGCATACAACGGGTGAAAAGCCGATTTTCGCCCGATCGTCGAATGTCTACCGCACGGTCCAGGAGAGATTGCTTGAAGCTGGCAAAACTACCCAAGCCGAGATCGACAAGAGAAATTACCTGTCTCACGGCGTTCTCGAACTCCTCGACGCGGGCCTGCCAAGACAAGGAGCCAGGGGGAGTAGGTTGTTGACCAGGAGCGAGCGCCGCAATTGGGGGA
The DNA here is from genome assembly GCA_022839385.1 of Asparagus kiusianus. NCBI lineage: Eukaryota > Viridiplantae > Streptophyta > Magnoliopsida > Asparagales > Asparagaceae > Asparagus > Asparagus kiusianus. The sequence goes on along the minus strand of BQKN01048933.1, from coordinate 1,941 downwards.
ACCTCGAGACAAGGTTCCATTCCTGGTTGCGGAGCGGAACCTTGGGCAGGAGGAGCCTCCGGGCTCTCGGGCTCATCATCGGATATCAAGATAGGTTCCGCCTCATGCTCCTCAAGAAGCGGTGCATCATCGTGGGCTGAGAAGAACAGTGAGGGCATAGAGGGGGGATCTAAGCAAGAGATATCTATCCATGTCTAAACAGGGTTTGAACTAGGAACGTACCTTCGGCAGCGGCCGTCCTGACCGCACCCGAGGGAGACGCCTCCTTCCTCCTCTTGGAAGTAACCCTCTTCGTCTTCGGCGCCATCTGGGAGACACAAGGTGATCAGGATCTCTTCTGAGAGGAACGATGAGAAAGCCTTGGCTTTTCTTGACGAAGGGAAAAGGTACTAAAATACCCCGACCCTAGACGGTTATATGCAGTTCGATTGGACCCTTCAGTCCCGAACAGTTGAGGGAGAAGCCGAATATCCCGCATCCTATATGAATGATTGAGATTCGGCAGTTTCGGAGCAAGATCTCTAATCAACGGCCCAGATCGGGCGTGGAGGACGAAGAGACCCATCGCACTGCTGCAATTAAGGCAAGACGGCGCACCCACGCCTCCGTAACTGACATGCACGTGGGCAGACACACGACCCGCTAAAAACGGAGTCCACCTGTATCTAGAATCGCCGTTAACGGAGCAACTGCGAGTTCATCAATTTGCAAGATTCGCCAGCAGGCGAAACGGGTCTGTAGCTGGAATCCGCCAAGGGAAATTTCCCTCAAACATTGACATCAATTAGTCTATACTAAATATAGTATGCACACAAGCCATAATCGCCAGAAACAAAAGGGTGATTTCATTCAAGGAAAAGGAGTCCTATTACAACAAAAAAATTAAGAGGCGAATTACAAGGATTTCAACTGCCGTTCCGCCTCGCGAACTTTTGCAGCATGACGGAGTTCAAGCCTCCGTAAGACCTCTCGGCGAATCTCTTCCTCAGTACACGAGACCAAGTCTTGAATGGCCACCTGGACTTCCTTGAGGGCTCGAGCCTTCTCCCCAACCGAGTCAGTAGTCAACTGCCGACGAGACTCAACGCCCTCCAACTCCTTTGCCACCTGATCAAGGGCCTCCCCTTGAACAGCCAGAGAGGCCTGCGCGTCAGCTATGACCCGTTTCAGCCTCTCCACTTCAAAGGAAAGTCGGGAGAACCGGCTATCAACCGTCTCTTGCTCGCGAGCCACCCGCGCATCCTCGGCCTGGGCCTGCTCCAGCTCCGCTGACAACTTTAACTCCAACGTTAGGTTCTCGTTCAGGCGGCGATCCCGATCTGCCAGGGTTACTCGAACTTCGTGAGAGGCGAGATCAAAGAGGTTGGAACTCTCCGCACGAAGAGTGAGCAGCTGCTGAACCGCCACCTCCACTGCGTTCAGGCGCTGAAAGTAGGGTCTCGCCACGGTGATGCCAAGCCTCTTACGCAAGAAGGACGCGTCGTCCTCAAGGACTTCCTTGAATTCTTCGAAGGGACAATTCCCCTCCAAGACCTACCGAGTGCAGTGAGCCAGAGTGTCTTCGAAATTGGCCACAGCTCGCTCCACCTGCCTCTTTTGCCAGCATTCCATAGGAGAGAGGGCGACATCTTCGACAGAGGATGAAGCCACAATCGGAGCACCGGTGGTCACGATCGCAGAAGTGGCGACTGGCGCTGCCGGAGCCGGAACAATCGCTGGCGCCGCCAGAATGGCAGTGGCGGAGTCGCAAGTCACCACAGGTAAGGAGCTGACCGTTAGTCTAACGGGAGTTCCCCCTTGAGCAGGAGACTCTCGCGCTGAGCGCTCACCCCCGACCGGTGTCCCCTCGGAAGCGGGGGTTCCCCCTTGTCGATTCGCAGGGACCGCCACCTCCTCCTCGCTTGATAGCGCCTCGTGAATGGAGGCGTTGTCATCCGTCTC
>BQKN01048927.1:0-16200 GCA_022839385.1 Asparagus kiusianus | reverse complement strand
CGAGCGGACCCCGTGGAAAGTCAAAGTTCCAAGAGCAACTCCGTCTTAATCCTTAACCAAGGGCCAATCCATGTGCCTCGGGACGGATGCACATTGGAAATAAGATATGGGGAACATTCTCTCCATGTTGGGCAAGAAAAGGTTGCGGTCTCCAACTTTCCGCAACCACTTATAGTTCCCGTCATAAGTGGTGTCGGCATCAAAGTCAACAAAGTCCCCAAAGAGGAATTCAGGTTTGACTATTGGCTTACGGTTCATGTGCTCAAACTTAGCGTCCGTAACCAATATCCTAAGAGTTTCGGGAGAAGCTTGTGTGACCAATTCCACGCGACTCTTATCCTTGTATCGGAAGACTGGGAGTTCTTGGCGCGAGTTGAATGTCATATTCATGTCCACGCCACTACATGTCCGAAATGGTGGCGAAAAAAAAGTGGTTCACTGGTATGTCGCACTGCAAAACGAAGAAAAAATCAGTTAAGTCAAAAGCAAAGCTCGGACGCGAAGGTCGACACCCGCGTCAGACAAGCTCAGACGCGAAGGTCGAACCTCGCGTCAGAAAGTTCAGACGCGTAGGTCAACCCTCGCGTCAAGAAGCTGAGACGCGGAGGTCGAACCCCTCGTCAAAAATACCAAACGACGGAGTCGAGCCCCGCGTTATTTGAAACGAGTTTCCTCGTTGGATCCAAAGATCAAAACTTGCCGAAGCAAGTTCAACGACCACGAAGGCCATGCTTACCACCGATCAAAGGAAGCTGAGGCGGCACGTTCGCCTGAGCGGCAGCGCCGCCGGCCGGCGCTGACGGTGCCGATTCTCGAGCCGCAGCGGCATCAGATCGAGAAGAACGAGGAGCGTCCTGCTTGGGGGCCATGGATCTGAGTCGGAGAAGAAGGGGATGAAAAATTCTCGCTGGAGATCGAACGAAGTTCTTCTCTTTCGTTAGAATTTCAAGAAGAGCCGAATGACTCTGATTTGACCCTTAGCGGTCTATTTATAGACGGCTGTGACAGCCTGTCAAATCATAACAAACAGGATTCGAGGTCAGAATCCCGCCCAAACCGACCTTCGCGTTCGGGTCGGTTGAAATTCCAAAACGCTGGGCTCACCCACGCGTTCCAATTCTCAAATGCATAAGCTGTTTATGTATTGGACCATTATAATTGCAGCTTTTTAAAAGAAGAGCTAGGAGCGATCATCAAGGCGACCAAAGCCGGGGAGAAATAGGCGACTCCGCAGGGGAGTCTATTGGAGAAGCACAGATAGATTACAGTCAACAACATTGAAATCATCTGGCTCGATCAGACGAAGTGAGCAATCAATTCACAAGATTTTGGGGTCCAAAGTATTCCGAAAATTCGTCCCAGTCAACCGCAAACTTTCGAAAACTTTGGAGGGGGTTCTGTAGGCTGTCTAAAAATCACAATGGATAGCTAATTAAAACAAGCCCCGACAATGGAAGTTACAATTAAATGACTTTCAAATCACTGCATCCGCAACTCCACAATCACCGCAAACACTACCTCATTTCTGAGATGATTGATCTTGATGGTTGCGACAACAACATGACCAATATTATATTAGCAACTATTAGAGATGCTGATGAGCAGTGGGATGATTTCAGAAATAAAAGGTTGGACTTAGTTGGTGAGTTGCTTGGTAGAGAGCTGTGGGCAAATATTCGTCTGAAAGACACTATGGATGTTGATTCCCGTCAAAGCTCCTACAACGGAAGCTATAATCAAATAGTTTTCGGGTCGATAAACGAAAACTACAAATGGAGGACTTTTCACATAGATCGAGAAGGGTTACAATTCGACGATACTTCCGACAACTGATGGAAACTCTATTCAGCAGGCTTCATAATCTACAGTGAAGGTTACAATCTGACGACTTTTACACTCCACAACAGCTAAAGCGAGGATTACAGAACAATGGTCTTTGCAACGCCTTACAGAAGAAGTCACAAGTCAACAAACTTCTTCTAAAACGCGGAAGTCATCCCCGCGTCACAATTATGGAAGTGCAGGCGACCCCCGCGTTTCCAAGTCACAAATCAAACGTGAGCGACCCTCGCGTTCGTGGGGGGTTCAACCCACACCGACCCCCCGCGTCACCAAGTAGGCAACAAGCCAAAACGCGAGCGACCCTCGCGTTCATCAATGTTCAGCTAACACCCAACCTCGCGTCTCAATCCTAAGACACGAAGTTGGGTTCTGAACGCCAGATTGGGCGTTTGACTTGTTCAAACACGAGTCGAACGGTTTCAGAACTGATTCCCCACGATCTGAGGAAATCACGCCCACGTAGGAGCGGATTTAGGGGGCAGTTACACCCCTAATCTTCCTATAAAAAAACTCAACAAACCCAACGAAGAAAAAGGTTGGATTTTGGCAGATTGGATTCTTAGTATCTAAACCGCACGGGTTTGGAGGCGATTCAAGATCTCAACCACTCAGGTTCGGTGATTCAACAGCAGCAGTGAAATCCTTGGAGATAGGATTTTTGAATCAATCTCAGAAGATCAAATCTGAGAGGATTCTTCAACAACAGAACAACAGCTTGATCATTAACCGAATTTTCGGTTCCAACAACTCTATCTACAGAGTTCTAAACTCGTTCAGAGTTCTTAAACTCATTAAAGAGTTACGTATAAAAACTTCCCACAGAAGTTCATCGTTCCCACGAGATAAGAGACGGTCAGATCGTCAACGGAGAGCAAATTCGACGCGAGCAATCGAAGGAGGCATTCCATCGCTACCGAGAAGAACCCAGTTTTAAACAAAGGAGAGAATCAAATTCGTTCTCTTCTCTTTTGTAATCAAATTGTAATCGGAATTAAAGGAATTCAATTCAAGTTTCTTTTATTCTCTTCCTTGCAATTTTTCCAACAAACAAAAGATGGCGACTCTGCTGGGGACTAGCTTCTCCGATGAAGAAGTGGTGGCGCAATCCGACGTCCATCTCATGGGAACTACTGTAGAAACTCTCGTCGTGGAGTTTGATCAAGCGAAATATGAGGAAGCTTTATCCTCTGGATCGCTTAGCCCCAAGGCTAAGCATGGTGTCCGCAAGATCTCCAAGGAGATCAATTCTGTTGTTGAAGTGCCGAAGAAAGCCCTCTCCTTCGGCCAGGAACTCAAACTGGCTCTGTTGGCAGAAGATCCCACATCCGCGTCAGCGAGGCATGCTTCGGGCCATAAACGTCCCCTGGAGGAGACGAGTTCCATAAGTGTCAACGACGCTACTGCTAAGGCTTTGAAACAAGCCAAGAAGAACGCCGCTCACCGACGGAGAAGATCCATACGACGAGCACACTTACGTGAGAGCCGAATGTTGGCTCAACGCGAGGATCGCGTTCCTGAAACTTCAGCCGAACTTAACGTTCCCAAAACAGAACGCTCGCTTTGTGGCAATGAGCCCAACTACGAGCCTCGGCTAATTCAGCTGAAACGCGACCCCGAGTGGCGCGTTGTCTCCTCAAAACGCAGCCCTCAGAAGGAAGCTGTCAAACGCGACCCTCAGGGAAGCGTTCAATCAAAACACGACCCTCGCGGGTCTGTTTCACCAATTAAACGCGACCCCCAGGGGCGCGTTCAAACAAAACAGGACCCTCACGGGTCTGTTTCATCATTTAAACGTAGGCCTCGGCCTAACGTTTATAAATCCCAACGCGACCCTCGCGTTAATCTTCAAGAACGCCACTCTGGTGCTGTTCTTCGAGAACGCGATCTTCAAGAGGTCCGCCAGGTTCAGAAAGATCAGCGTGGTTTCAAAATCCACGTTCGACAAGAACCAGTTTCACCTACCCAAGGGCAGAGGGTTCCATCTCCACTTCCAAGCCCGGGGAAAAGTTCCTCCCAAATTCCCGATCTGCGGGAATTATTGTCAAGAGGAAAACCAACAATACAAGCAGCTCACTCATGCCAATGTGAGAGGCTTATTTTGGCGGTTCTTTCGGAGTGCCATTGCTGCACATCCACACCTCGGCAATCTGTGTTCGACAGGTTAACAAATGTCGTTAGGCCTGCCAAATGACAACGCTGACACAGAAAGAAATCTGAGTACCCTCAGGTCACTATCAACATGATCGGCCGAGGGAAACCTTCGCATTCCGATTCCGACGAGTCGCAAAGAAGTCACTCCCCAACTGTTAGGGAAATTTGTGACCAACTCGAAGGAGTATATCGGAATACTCGGACTCGGACAGGAGCTATTCGCCCGGTTAACTATCAAAAGTTAGCCAAAGGCATTACAATAAGTGATGAACATTCGACAATAGCCTAGTCTCAATCTTCAAGCTCTGTCGGAGCACAAGGAGTTTCTGCCTACATGACGGAAAGCCCCGAGGACATAGCCAAAAGAGTGAACGAGCATCATGTCATGCTCCAGGCGCAACAGGAGACACTTCTCCAATTAAAGGATATGTTGGCCCAGCTCCTCGCTGAAAAAGGCCACAAACCTGAGTCTTCCCGGAAGATAACTTCAAAGGGAAAGCAGAAAGCGCACAAACATTCAGATCGTGAGACTCACAATCTTGAATCCTCTTCCGAAGGTGAGAGGGAGATGGAAAAAGAACTGCACCCTCAGTCCACCAAAGTGGATGAGCTAGAGGCTCGTCTCAATGCAATTGCTAACAGGAGCGAGCTCCGCGAAGAAGGAGTGGTGCGACCTTATCCTGCAGAATAGGATACAGCTCCCTACTCGCCGAAATTTAAGGCTCCAACCTTGCAACCGTTCGACGACACGGGATCGCCGAATCAGCACATTTACTACTTCAAATCCCAGACAGGGGATGTAGTAGCAAATGATGCCATCTTGACCCGCTTATTCATCGGCACTCTTAAAGGAGTTGCTTTTGAATGGTTTATGAAATTGCCTGCTGGATCTATCTAAAAATGGGTAGATCTGGAAAGGCTATTCTTGGCCAGGTTCTTTGAGGACGACACGGAGGTTTCGGTCCCAACTCTTCTCGCCACCAAGCAAAGGAAGGGAGAGTCCATCAAAGCCTACGTGGAAAGATTCTGCAGCATGGCATTGCGATGCCCCTCAGGTATGACCCAATCAACCCTGGTTGAAACTTGCAGGCACAACCTGCAGACTCAACTCCTTGCTCAGATGGAAGTGGCGGAGTGTCGCTCCTAGAGACAACTAGTTTCACAAGGAGAACAAGCTGAAGAGATAGTGGCGAGAGTCAAAGCTGAAGAAGTGCCACAACCCAAGCCGCAGCAACAACGCAATCAGCAAAATACCCAGCGGTCTAAGGGGAAAGAGACTCTAGCAGCCGACTACACGCGAGTGCCACCACCTACCAAGCAAGGCAAGGCGCCGAATCAACAAAGAGCGCCCAAGCAGTATTCGTTCAAGGAGGAGCACGTGGATACCTTATTCCAATTGCTTCGAAAGAACAACAAGCTGCAGTTGCCTGAAATCAGGAAGCCGGATGAAGCAGGGAAAGTGGATGACCCTAACTATTGCCGTTATCATAGATTCCTTGGACATCCTACCAAAAAATGCTACGTCTTCAAAGACATCTTGCAGAATTTGGTAAATGCTAATGTGCTCACTTTGAAGCCCGAGCAGAAGATCGTGTCTACCAACTTGATAGCGGTCCAATTTGGCGACTTCCCACCGGTGACCACTGCAAATGGCGTCGTTCCCATTCATAAGGGAGAGATGCGCCTGAAGAATGTTGACTTGCATAGTCAGAAGGACAGGGGGTTGGTACCCCTCACCACCCCAAAAGGGGAAATCATGTGGGTCCACCCTGATTTGCTTGAAGATCAACAGTGGACGAGCACCTCGTCCAGAAAGAAGGGAGGCAAGGCTAAATCTTCTAACATAATTAGCCCCTCCGTTACCGAAAATGATGACCACCTCAAACCTCTTACTGATTCAGAAGAGGAGAGGATTGTCCTGGCAACATATCCAGGAGACAACCCTGGCACTCGATCAGGAAAAGCCTACTTGAGGGATTACGGCCAGAATGCTCAAGAGGTGGAAGAACAGCCCCAAGACGCTGGGGGTTCTGTGCCGAAGAAGCCGGTCGACAAAGGCAAACAAAAAGAGCTCCGGTTCAATAAAAATCTTCACCAGGAACTCGGGGAGTCAAGTGCTCCCTTCTAATTCAACGTCATGGCACAGCTGGCTAACATACCGGCCAGGATTACCTTATATGAGCTCCTAAGGTTATCCAAAACTACCAAGGAAGCTCTGATTGAGGCATTGAAGAATACGGAGAGCTTCATTACGCAAGTCGCTCCAATTCCCGAAGCTTCCGAAGAACAAACTTGCCTACAATGTATGCAAGCGGCAAGAAGCCTACCCTGCATATCCTTCACTCAGGAAGATATGCAGGTCAAGAACTAACACGATAGACCCTTGTATTATACGGGGTATATCGGATCCTCCGAAATCAGCCGTGTTCAGGTTGACCCGGGCTCAGCGCTCAGCATCATGCCTTACAGGGTCATGCAGGTGTTAGGAATCCCTATACATCGGCTGAACACAACTCAGACAACCATCTTCGGGTTTAACGCAAACAGCACTCGACCCCTGGGAAAGATCAAACTCAGGTGTCAAATCGGAGACCTTAAGTCGGAGGTGACTTGCTACATCATAGATGCAGACACGTCCTACAATCTTTTGTTAGGACGACCCTGGATACATGCGAACCGCATTGTCCCATCTACTCTGCATCAAGTCATGAAGTATGCCAACGACGAGGGGGAAGTTCGAACTCTGATTGCAGAGAAATACCCCTTCCGAGGAGTCGAGAATTTCCACACCGACTCCGTCTTCTATCTGGAGTCTCAGGAGAAAGAAGATGTAGACAGCGGTAACGAAGCTGACATCGAGCCAGATCCTGACGAAGACTGTCCTTGGGAATTAAACTTTGATGTAATGGGTCCAAGTGAGAGTGATAATAATGTACCGAGTGGGGGCGAGTGGTGCATTAATGAAGATTTTATTTTGGCGTACTTGTCTGATGTTCCCTCTAAAAACAAACAAATAGAGAATGATTCTAATGCAGGTACCAGCCCATGGCACGTACTGTGCGCACAGGCATCACTCACATTGCCGATCGAGTCATCCCTCGTTTCAGATGAAGAAATAGAGGATGCACAGAAGGCTTTCTTCAAAGTCCCATCCAAAAGGAAAGGGCGGAAGCCGATCTGTTTCGGGAAGGTCAAACCCATACAACTCAAACGGGGAAGTTCGGAGGAAGATGATGGAGTTCCTCAATTCCATTATCATGAACCTAACTCCCTTCGATTAATGAAACAAATAGGGTATGACTTTGACGGAAAGCAAGGTCTAAACTTTGGGAAGGGAAGGCGAACACCAATCCGAATGTCCCTAACCCCTGAGGGGAAACCCCCAGTTTACTACCAAAAGACTAGAAGGGGTTTAGGATTTGTCACACCTCCCGCTGTCTCAGAAAATAAAATAAGTAATTATCTGCGTCAGGACCACTCATCCGGAACGTCTGCATACGAGTCCGATGTCAGTGTCGGACCTCTCTTTAGAAATCTGACCGTGAATATGGTTTCAATTGATCACCCAGATGAAGATGCAGGGGATGATGAAGGGTTAATAGAATCGACCAATGACCCCTGGATCAAACGTCTTAACATCTTATGGGATATGCGATTCGAACAACGCGAACCACCCACCGAAGATAAAGTGGTCCAGGTTAACATGGGAGACGAACATGATCCTAAGCCCATTTTCATAGCCAAAGATTTATCATCATCCGAGAAAGAAGACCTTATATCTCTCATCCGAGAATATATAGATGTCTTTGCTTGGAATTATGAAGACATGCCTGGTCTTGACCCAAAAGTAGCCACGCATCGTCTCAATATCGATCCGGATGCAAAACCCGTTAAACAACAACAACGCCGGTTCCGTCCCGAGATCATGGAGGTAATTGAGTCTGAGGTGAAGAAGCTCATAGACTCAGGCTTTGTCAGGGAAGAACAACACCCAGACTAGGTAGCTAACATTGTTCCAGTTCCCAAGAAAAACGGTAAGGTCCGTATATGCATTGATTTCCGCGACCTTAACGCAGCTTGTCCAAAAGACGAGTTTCCGCTTCCTATTACGGATGTTATGATCGACAACACCTGCGGATACGAAAGAATGTCTTTCATGGATGGATTTTCCGGGTACAATCAAATCAAGATGCACCCGGACGACGAGAAGCATACTGCATTCAGAACACCGCTGGGGGTGTATTGCTACACAGTGATGCCCTTCGGCCTAAAAAATACAGGTGCAACTTATCAACGTGCAATGAACACTATCTTCCACGAACATCTGCGTAAAAAAATAGAATGCTACGTTGATGACATAGCGGTGAAAAGCCAATGTAAGGATGATCATCTTACAGATCTGAAGACAATGTTCGATATCATGCGGACACATCAGCTGAAGATGAACACGACAAAATTATTTCTCGGAGTATCAAGTGGAAAATTCCTAGGATTTATTATCACATCCAAGGGAATTTCTTTAGATCCAGAAAAGGTGCGCGCTATCCAAGACATGCCGCCGCCGAAGAATCTCAAAGAACTCCGAGGTCTGCAAGGAAGATTGGCCTATATCCGGAGATTCATATCTAATCTCTCGGGACGCTGCCAACCTTTCTCAAAGCTCTTGAAGAAGGGAATATCTTTTGTGTGGGATGGGAAATGTCAAAAAGCATTTGAAGAAATCAAGAAATATCTCACTCAGCCACCGGTTCTCGTGGCTCCTATATCAGGAAAACCATTCCTATTGTATGTAAGAGCCATGGAACATTCTTTAGGAGCATTATTGGCCCAGAACGACGACCAAGGTCAGGAGCAAGCCATCTACTATTTAAGCAGGACTATGATGGGAGCCAAACACCGGTATAATCCGGTTGAAAAAGAATGTCTCGCTTTGGTATTCGCGGTTCAAAAGATGCGATATTACCTAGTTGGACAAACGATTCACGTCATCTCTAAGGTGAATCCCTTGAGAGTATTGATGACGAAACCATCGTCTCTGAACTGCCGACTCGCAAAGTGGGCTATACTCTTGTCACAATACGACATGCAATTCATGCCCCAAAAGGCAGTCAAGGGTCAAGCATTGGCAGATTTCTTAGCCGATCATCCGGTGCCAGGGACATCTAGATTGTATGAAGAATTGCTCGACGAAGTCGCCGAAGCTTGTATTGCTCAAGAAGCCACCCCAGTGTGGAAATTATTCTTTGACGGCGCATCCAGAGCAAATCCTCATGGAGCGATTACTGCGGGAGTAGGAGTAGTGTTCGTCTCTCCTAACGGTCACATAATCCCAAGAGGATTTTCCCTAATCGAACCTTGCACCAACAATGTAGCTGAGTATAATGCTTTGCTACTAGGGATGCGACTCACCGAAGAACTCAATATTCGGCATCTTGAGGCTTATGGTGACTCTCAGCTCATTGTAAACCAAGTCCGGGGGGAATACGAAGTACGTCATGAGGACCTGATCCCGTACTACTTTACAGTGCTAGAGCAAGTTAAGAAGTTCGAGGGATTCTTTATTGAATACATTCCACAAGCCCAGAACGCTTACGCAGATGCTTTGGCTTCATTGGCAACTTCGCTGGCATTACCTCCAGGTACCGAAACGACGATCCCCGTCGCGGGGCGTGAACTATACTCCTCTAAGATTCCTAAGGAGGAAAGCTCAGACAAAACAATGACGGAAGAAGTTTGTACAACCTCTATAGAATTCGAGTCTAGAGATTGGCGATTTCCATATATTGACTATGTCCTATACAGAATTTTACCCGATGACCCTAAGGAAGCGGCCGCCATCAGACGAAAGGCCCTCCGATTCTATTACGATGCAGTCTCTCAGACTCTGTATCGTAAATCCCATGACGGGGTTTTGCTTCGATGTCTTTCTCGAAAGGAAGCAAGGGAAGCTCTTAAAGAAGCCCACGATGGAATGTGCGGAGCTCATCAGCCCGGAGCTAAACTAGGAGATCATCTCCGACGAATCGGCTATTATTGGCCGAAGATGTTTTCAGACGCGGTTGACTACGCTAAACGTTGTCACGCGTGCCAAATTCATGGGGATTTCATCCACCAAGCACCTGGGAACTTACATCCCACATCTGCGTCTTGGCCATTCGAAGAGTGGGGAATGGATATCGTGGGACCAATTTCCCCTCCGATGTCTAAGGGACACCGGTTCATCCTAGCCGTAACCGACTATTTCTCCAAATAGGCGGAGTCTATCCCATTGAAAGAAGTCAAAACTTCCAACGTGATCAAGTTCATCAAGCATCACGTCGTCTACCGTTTTGGAGTCCCGAGGCGAATAGTTCACGATAATGGGACACAGTTAGTCAGCTTTGGGTTTCAGAGATTTTGTGACAAATTCAGAATCCAAAGTATCGCATCTACAGCATATTATCCGCCAGCAAATGGTCTTGCAGAAGCCTTTAACAAAACCATTATGAAACTTCTCAAGAAATTCGTTTCCAAAAGCCGACGTGATTGGGATGAAAGACTCGGTGAATGTTTGTGGGCCTACCGCACAACAGTGAGGACCCCTACGAGAGCTACACCATTCTCGCTGGTATATGGCTGTGAAGCCGTATTGCCACTAGAGATCCAGATTTCTTCTCTGAGAGTCGCTATCACGACGGGACTAACAGAAGAAGAAAAGCATCAACAGCGTCTACAGGAACTTGAAACCCTAGACGACAAACGACTTCAAGCCAAGCAGCAGATCGAACTGTATCAAGCTCGGATTTCCAAAGCCTATAACAAAAAGGTTAAGGAACAAACTTTCAAGAAAGGCGATTTGGTCTTGGCCAACAGACGACCCATGGTGATGACACACAAAACCAAAGGGAAGTTCAATCCTAAATGGGAAGGGCCCTTCGTAATAGACTCAGTTTATTCGAACGGAGCATATCGCCTCATCAATCAACAAGGAGACAGGCTCATGATGCCAATTAATGGGAAATTCCTTAAGAGATATTTCCCGTAAATCATGTATCCCCCTATACCCCAGCTAAATCAGGCTGGGGGTTGCCTATTTATAGTGTAACTCTATTTTGTATCTCGTCAAGTTAACACTACACCTCTGACGATTGAAATTTTCTAGAATTGTTTTATAAATGATAATAAAGAGAATTTCATTTTCATATTGAGTTGACACTACGCTTTTCATTGTCTTGAATCATATTTCAACAAAAGAGATAATGAAAACCAAAATGATATCATTTCCATTCAATCTTGTTAATCTGAATACAAAAGTGAAAGCAATTGAAAGGAAAATGATACAAATTTATCCCTCCACTAAAAGTAGCGCAAATCCTAAACATCGGGACTCATCAGTCTAAAAGATTTAAGCTTAGATTTCAGCGCTGATATATTCTCCTCGCGAGCCTTTCTGATATCTTCAGTTATCTTGCTCTTGAGCTCCTCTTCATTGGGTGTTGCTTCCGCAAGTTCTCGCCGAAGCTTATCGGCAGCAACAATCTCGTCGCAATAGCATTTGAAGAGTCCATCGCAATAACCAGCGAACCCTTTTAGAATCTCCACACCATCAGCTAGCTGATCGTTTATCTGAGGTACTTCAACACCAGCACGAGCAAGTTCTGCTGCAGTATCCCGGAGACCCGCAGCGAGGTTGCCCATGTCCCTCTGTACTTGGGTATGTTCCTCACGCAGGCGAGCAAGACGAGGTTCCGTTTCGGATAAACTCTTCTGAAGAACCTCTTGCTGTTGTGCCTTCGAAGCCTTGGCCTCAGAAAGAGCCCAATCCACTTCTGGGCCTATGTCGTTACGTTGCAGCATGGAGAGGAATTCCAGCTCATATTCCAAGATGATGAGGCTCTCACGACAGTTCTCGGTCCATATTTTATCGCCCTGATGCTTGATCTTAGCCAAGCATTCTAGCAAATGAGGTTCAAAAACCTTGTAACTTACGTCCCCGAGACTGACAACGTCAATGGTCATTTGCATCCAACATTCTAATTGTTCGATGAGCTCCCTCAGTGTCTCAGAACTTGGGGGTGGAGCGGTCGGATAAACGAAGCAGTTCGCACAATCAGTGCGAGTAGAGGTGTGCGGAGCTTCAGATAAGAATTTCTCGATCATCTCTGACATGGAGCCTAAGATGTCCTCTTCCTGCCCACCGCTTGTCGTTTCTAGACTTGTAGGAGCGGCTGGAAGCGTAATATCCTCTCTGTTTTCAGGAGATGCAGCATGCGTTGATTTTATCGCGTCACCCATCAATTTGGCCTTCTTTGAATTTTTGGCTACGACAGGCAGTCGCTTACGCACCCTCCTGTCATACTCGCCTTGTTCAGCAGCAGAAAGAGCCTTCTTACCCGATTTCAGAAGACGAGGTTCAGGAGCAGGCGATTCTGGAATTGGCTTTTCTTCGAGAGAGTCAGCGATCGGTGTTTCCTCTTCGATCTCCATAGGAGTTTCTTCCTTGGGAGGCTCGATGACGGATAAATTCCTAGGAGCTTTGACAGACCCAGATGCTTCTTGTTTGCAGGATAGATATTCTTCTACCCCCGACAAACGAGTGCTGGAAGAACGACTCCTCGAACGATACAATTCCCGAATCTTACTTATGCAGGAGGTGTAAATATCATACCCCATGACTTGGGAAACTTCTTCATACCAGCTGCGGAAATCGGCAACAGTGGAGCAGCCAGGCGGCGAATTGGGTAAAGTGAATTGCGCATGGGTTCCCCCGGCGGAAAAGAAGTACCATGCACGAGCTCCTTCATATAAATTCCCAATATGAACCAATGCCGGGTTGGGATTGCCAACATAAAGCTGGTCATATCCGAATTGCCTAGCGAACCGAGAAGGCACGTAAGGCTCAATAAAGCACTTCTCCCGCAAGCGGAAGACCAGGTAGCCCAACCTGATCATAAGAAGCCAGTTGAATGTGCCTTCTTCCAAAGAAGACGAGCCCTCAAAAAGCAAGTCCAGGAAGCGGGCATCCTTCACGTCAGCTCCGTCAAAATCAGGAGCACAACAGAAAATTCGATAACTATCTTCCCGAGATAGGAGTTGTCGAGCCCTGACTATGTAAGAATATGTCCACGTGGCCGACTCTAATCTTGTACGAAGGGAGTATAAGCATCGTCACCCTCATATACTCCTATCATCAGTGAGGGGCAATGTAACACAAACCAGGCCACCAAATATGTGTATGGCATTGGTACACGGGGTGAGGGAGCTCTCCTAGCTTTCTTCTTGGTAGCTGTAATTTTTGAGGCACTGAGAAATTCTAAGGTCAACGTCCTCAGACCATTTTGCATACAGCCAACCATAGCGGTTAGGAGACTCACAGGTCTTCCATGCGCTAATAGAGTAGCTGGGTACACAACCTCAGCTAATATAGCCTCAGCTGGTCTTGTCGGTACCACGCACCGCTTCAGCCAAATCATGAAGAAGCCTGCGAGAAGAGCCGCATCAGAAATAGGGACTGTGGCCTGGTGGTGGAAACTTTCGAACTCGATACCATCCTCAAAATCATCTTCCATATGCTCTGTTGTGTAGGTGGCATTAGAAGCCTTAATCCGAGCTTTGGCCATCTTGGGAGAGATGGCTGCAACACGAGAGACGGCTGCCTCTTTTCGGTTTAAGTTCTGAAAGAGATATTCTGCCCACGTGGTATGCATGATGCCTCCCCCACGCGTCCCACAGACTTGAGCATATATGTGAAAGTGGCACATCAACTCCCAGAAAGTAGCATAAATTTCTGGGTGCGCTAACCTCAACTGAGAAAGCTCTTCGGTAGTGGGGATGAACTCTTCGTAGGGTGTTTTCCCAAGTGGCAATCCCGACACCGCTTGCATCTCATGAAGAGCAAAACCTAACTCTCCTGCAGGTGTGAAGAATGTGCAGCTATCAGGGTTATATTTCTCCAACATAGCGAAGAAATTATGGAAACTCTGCACAACTCCCCGTCGAACAGCTAATACAGGAATTGTGAGACCCGATTGAGCGAGCGATTCCTTAAGCTCCTCAAGAACAAAGTCAACCATACGGGTCCACCAACCTCCTTCTCCGGAACAAACCCATCCAGGGGATTTGAACGCTTGGGTAGAAAATTCACCATGAGTCATAAGGAATTGGCGAATAAAGATGTTCGTTGGGCGTGGCATCTCCTGAACCAGCTCCTTCTTCTCAAACAAACCAGGTCTCAATCCCTTGAGCTGCCCTCCGATTTGTGTACGAGCCCGTCGACCAGATCCGAACGACACATTTTCCTTCTCTTTGACTATGTCGAAAGTCAGACCCCGACGACGGCTTGCATTCAAAAAGTAGGAGAGGGGATACATCCTCTTCATGTTTGGAAGGAAGAAGTAGCGATTATCAACTTTCCGCAACAGCTTCGAGTCTTCTGCAAGTACGAGGTGATCGTCAATGGATATTCGATCCCCAAATATGAACGCCGGTTTGGGAAACTGGGCATGACCAGCAGGGGTCTCCATGTCCAAATCAGTGATCAAAACTCTAAGAGTTGAACATCGAGGAGATCTAATCATGTCCGTTCTCTCGGAGTCAGCGAAAGTGCAAAGCAGAACTGTGTTGTGAAGACTAAAAGTTTCATTCGCATCAGGTCCGCCAATATACCCAAAATGATGTTCCTGCGAAAACGGCACATTTGGAAGAAGCACTGCACAATCAAAAGCAGATGTTAATGAGCTATCGACATAAAGATAGAACCCGAAACATAATGGGTTAAAGTCTCATGAAAAAATTTCCAACACGAGGGTCGAGCCCCGCGTCAGAATTCTCAAACACGAGGGTCGAATCTCGTCTTAAAAATTTGGAACGCGAGGGTCGGGACCCAAAGGGTATCCCAACCCCGCATTTTCATCCAGTTAGAACGAGTCATCTTCCTCGTTATCAAGAACCCATTTAGGGTTTTCAGAAAACTTGCCAAAGCAAGTTCTTTTAGTCGGCACTTACCACGACAGGGAAGTTCCTGTGACGGCGGGGATGACGACGACGTCCTAGCACGAACAGGAACACCGCCGGTGCCCTCAACCGATGGTGTTTCGGAAGTCGCTCCGGCGACTTTCTTAGAGCTTGAACCCATCCTCCGTGGCGCCATCAGCACAGTGGATCGGAGGAGGCATTTTCAAACGAAGAAGACAAAGTTCGTCGGAGATCTCGCCGAAGTCAAACGAGATTTCTCGTTCTTGGAAATAGCCGAAAGTAGAAAGAGTCGAATGACTCTTGATGTGACCACTCAGGTCTATTTATAACAGCTGTTAAGTTGTTGAGATGGTTAGGGACTCTAAAAAGAATCCCAACCGTTTTAAAAAAATGTAAATCTTTTACATTTTTAGATAAAGTCAGTTAAGACTTTAATCTCAACGCAAGGTTCACACCCACGTTCAAACGCTAGGCTCAGACCAGCGTTATGAAGATTCTTAACCTCGCGTTTCACACCTCAAACGCAAGGGTCACCTCAGCGTTATAACTCTTCCAAATATAGAACCCATTCTTGATACTTATTCTCAAAGTCGTGGATTCTTTCAGCAGAGTGCGTTCAAAACTCTGTATCTTTTCAACACATCAGGTTAATATCACATCTCAGATGATCATCACCCTAACAGAGATTGAATTTAGTTATTATCACCACCAATATGACTATAATTCCTCTGTTAGAATCCACTTATCGATTCTTATTAACAGAACGATAAGTCCTCAGAATCACTCAGATTATCGTCAATTTATTAGCTCTCTCCAACAGGGCAATAAATAACCAGTTTATCAACTCCTTTTAGTGGGGTAGTAAAACTACCTAAGATCTTGTTCAAATCCTAAGTATCATAACTCATCACTCCGATGATAAAAAAAATACTTAGTGACTTTCCCCAGCAAGACATAAAAGGATTTTATCCCCACAGACGTCACGTTAAAACCACACCTCTGACAAAAAATCAACTTATCGACTCTCCCCAATAGAGCGATAAGTCCTCAAAAATTGCCCCGATCGCAATTTCTCTCCTGTCACGTTAAAGCCACACCTCTGACAAAATTAACTTATCGACTCTCCCCAATAGAGCGATAAGTCGTCAAAAATTGCCCCGATCGCAACTTCTCTCCTGTCACGTTAAAACCACACCTCTGACAAATTAACTTATCGACTCTTCCCAATAGAGCGATAAGTCCTCAAAATTGCCC